>JANJGN010002701.1:0-30000 GCA_026770705.1 Isurus oxyrinchus
GGAGGCCCACACTGAGGGTGAAGCCGCTTGGTGTAGGCCCACACTGAGGGTGAAGCCACTTGGTGTAGGCCCACACTGAGGGTGAAGCCTCTTGATGTAGGCCCACACTGAGGGTGAAGCCTCTTGATGTAGGACAACACTGAGGGTGAAGCCTCTTGGTGTATGCCCACACTGAGGGTGAAACCTCTTGATGTAGGACAACACTGAGGGTGAAGTCTCTTGGTGTATGCCCACACTGAGGGTGATGCCTCTTGCTGTGGGACCACACTGAGGGTGAAGTCTCTTGGTGTAGGCGCACAGTGAGGATGATGCCTCTTCCTGTGGGCCCACACTGAGGGTTAAGCCTCTTGGTGTAGACACACACTGAGGGTTAATACTCTTGGCATAGGCCCGCACTGAGGGTGAAGTCTCTTGGTGTAGGCCCACACTGAGGGTGATGCCTCTTGCTGTGGGCCCACACTGAAGGTGAAGCCTCTTGGTGTAGGCCCACACTGAGGGTGAAGCCTCTTGGTGTAGGCCCACACTGAGGGTGAAGCCTCTTGATGTAGGCCCACACTGAGGGTGAAGCCTCTTGGTGTAGGCCCACACTGAGGGTGAAACCTCTTGGTGTAGGCCCACACTGAGGGTGAAGCCTCTTGGTGTAGGCCCACACTGAGGGTGAAGCCTCTTGGTGTAGGCCCACACTGAGGGTGAAGCCTCTTGGTGTAGGCCCACACTGAGGGTGAAGCCTCTTGCAGTGGGCCCACACTGAGGGTGAAGCCTCTTGCTGTGGGCCCGCACTGAGGGTGAAGCCTATTGGTGTAGGCCCACACTGAGGGTGATGCCTCTTGCTGTGGGCCCACACTGAAGGTGAAGCCTCTTGGTGTAGGCCCACACTGAGGGTGATGCCTCTTGCTGTGGGCCCACACTGAAGTTGAAGCCTCTTGGTGTAGGCCCACACTGAGGGTGAAGCCTCTTGGTGTAGGCCCACACTGAGGGTGAAGCCTCTTGATGTAGGCCCACACTGAGGGTGAAGCCTCTTGGTGTAGGCCCACACTGAGGGTGAAACCTCTTGGTGTAGGCCCACACTGAGGGTGAAGCCTCTTGGTGTAGGCCCACACTGAGTGTGAAGACTCTTGGTGTAGGCCCACACTGAGGGTGAAGCCTCTTGCAGTGGGCCCACACTGAGGGTGAAGCCTCTTGCAGTGGGCCCGCACTGAGGGTGAAGCCTATTGGTGTAGGCCTACACTGAGGGTGAAGCCTCTTGGTTTAGGCCCACACTGAGGGTGAAACCTCTTGATGTAGGCCCACACTGAGGGTGAAGCCTCTTGGTGTAGGCCCACACTGAGGGTGAAACCTCTTGGTGTAGGCCCACACTGAGGGTGAAGCCTCTTGGTGTAGGCCCACACTGAGGGTGAAACCTCTTGGTGTAGGCCCACACTGAGCGTGAAACCTCTTGCAGTGGGTCCACACTGAGGGTGAAGCCTCTTGCAGTGGGCCCGCACTGAGGATGAAGCCTCTTGGTGTAGGCCCACACTGAGGGTGAAGCCTCTTGGTTTAGGCCCACACTGAGGGTGAAGCCTCTTGCAGTGGGCCCGCACTGAGGGTGAAGCCTCTTGGTGTAGGCCCACACTGATTGTGAAGCCACTCGTGTCGGCCCACACTGAGGGTGAAGCCTCTTGGTGTAGGCCCACACTGAGGGTGAAATCTCTTGGTGTAGGCCCACACTGAGGGTTAAGCCTCTTGGTGTAGGCCCACACTGAGGGTGAAGCCTCTTGGTGTAGGCCCACACTGAGGGTGAAGCCTCTTGGTGTAGGCCCACACTGAGGGTGAAGCCTCTTGGTGTAGGCCCACAGTGAGGGTGAAGCCTCTTGGTGTAGGCCCACACTGAGGCTCCATTGGATTGACACCTCCCTGCTTTGGCTGCCACAACTAGTCGGTAGCTTCATTTAGGACGGAGCTGCATGAAGGACAGGAATCAGGGTGTAGACTTTTTTACTCTTTCATTGGATGTGGTTGTCACTGGCCGGGGCAAGATTTACTCCCCATCCCTAATTGCCCCCATGAGAAGGTGGTGGGTGAGCCGCCTTCTTGAGCCGCTGCAGTCCCTGTGTGGTGTAGGTACACCCACCGTGCTGTTAGGGAGGGAGTTCCAGGATTTTGTCCCGTGTGGTGTAGGTACACCCACCGTGCTGTTAGGGAGGGAGTTCCAGGATTTTGTCCCGTGTGGTGTAGGTACACCCACCGTGCTGTTAGGGAGGGAGTTCCAGGATTTTGTCCTGTGTGGTGTAGGTACACCCACCGTGCTGTTAGGGAGGGAGTTCCAGGATTTTGTCCCGTGTGGTGTAGGTACACCCACCGTGCTGTTAGGGAGGGAGTTCCAGGAGTTTGTCCCGTGTGGTGTAGGTACACCCACCGTGCTGTTAGGGAGGGAGTTCCAGGATTTTGTCCCCGTGTGGTGTAGGTACACCCACCGTGCTGTTAGGGAAGGAGTTCCAGGATTTTGTCCCGTGTGGTGTAGGTACACCCACCGTGCTGTTAGGGAGGGAGTTCCAGGATTTTGTCCCGTGTGGTGTAGGTACACCCACCGTGCTGTTAGGGAGGGAGTTCCAGGATTTTGACCCAGCGACAGTGAAGGAATGGCCGATATATTTCCAAGTCGGGATGGTGAGGGGCTCAGAGGGTAACTTGCAGGTGGTGGTGTTCCCCACTTATTGAACAAGGAACGTTAACTATATTACTCTAGACAGCAAGAGGGTTGGGGAGATTTTAACACAGACACCAAGAAAACCACGATTTTGAACTGACTCTATCCCTTTCCTCCCAGCAGTCTCTTTACAGACCCCAGCACTCCGGTGAAGCGGTATCTCTATTTCCACACAAGGCTAGCGCTGGGTTCACTTACAAGGAGGTACCTTTTCCATTGCGCTTCCAAACACGCGGTAGAGGTCCCTCCGCAATCGTATCTCCCTTGAGATCTCCAGAAAACTCACTGTTATATTAACTTTGGAGCAAATACCTATGAGTTCCTGAAACTTGTTCCCTCAGCTGTCTGGGCAGTGTTTCCAACTGTAGTGAGAGTCAGGGCCATTCGGCCCTCATTCTGTGGTGTACACATACCACCTGAACCTTCCTGTCCCGCCTCGTCCCTCTGACCCCCCTGTTGCTCCGCAACAGGACAGCTATTCTTCTTCGCCCTGCTATTTTTGCGCCTGTTTGAACGTCCCGAAGCTACTGGTCCCCGGGTAGCCCACCCCCTTCCCCTTCGAGGGTCGTAAAACCTCATTAAATATGCATCCCCCTGGCCCCGAGGGAGGGCCTTCTGTGTGTGTGTGGGGGTGGGGGGGGGGCTCACTTTTCCCTTCGGGGGGGCCCTGGAGAGGGGGCTGTGACCTTGCAGCAGTGCCGGGGAGTCGGAGGGCTGAGGCGCTGCACGGATTCGCAGGCCGCTCGTCTGTTCCGCAGCCTCAAGGAGGCCGCATTCCACCTTTACTTATTTGAGGGGGCCGCTCTTCTGCTGTTGGCTGCACTTCAGCTCCAATGCTCCTGATCTTTGGACACCTGGTGTGGGTTGTGGTGGGGAGGTGGTGGGGGGGGGGGGGGGGGGGGGGGGGCGGTGGGGTGGGGAGGGGTTGGAGTTGGGGAGCTGGGGGTGGGTTTTGTGAGGGAGAAGGACCTCCTTGTAAGCCTGCTCCAGGGCCTGGCCAAGGTGGCCATCAACAGGGGCAGGAGGTTCAGGGTGGGTCGTCCGACCTGACTGTCTATCCAAGTGTAGGCCCACACTGAGGGTGAAGCCTCTTGGAGAAGGCCCACACTGAGGGTGAAGCCTCTTTGTGTAGGCCCACACTGAGGGTGAAGCCTCTTGGTGTAGGCCCACACTGAAGCTGAAGCCTCTTGGTGTAGGCCCACACTGAGGGTGAAGCCTCTTGGTGTAGGCCCACACTGAGGGTGAAGCCTCTTGATGTAGGCCCACACTGAGGGTGAAGCCTCTTGGTGTAGGCCCACACTGGGGGTGAAGCCTCTTGGAGTAGGCCCACACTGAGGGTGAAGCCTCTTGGTGTAGGCCCACACTGAGGGTGAAACTTCTTGGTGTAGGCCCACACTGAGGGTGAAGCCTCTTGGTGTAGGCCCACACTGAGGTTGAAGCCTCTTGGTGTAGGCACACACTAAGGGTGAAGCCTCTTGGTGTAGGCCCACACTGAGGTTGAAGCCTCTTGATGTAGGCACACACTGAGGGTGAAGCCTCTTAGTGTAGGCCCACACTGAGGGTTAAGCATCTTGGTGTAGGCCCACACTGAGGGTGAAGCCTCTTGGTGTAGGCCCACACTGAGGGTGAAGCCTCTTGATGTAGGCCCACACTGAGGGTGAAGCTTCTTGGTATAGGCCCACACTGAGGGTTAAGCATCTTGGTGTAGGCCCACACTGAGGGTGAAGCCTCTTGATGTAGGCCCACACTGAGGGTGAAGCTTCTTGGTGTAGGCCCACACTGAGGGTTAAGCATCTTGGTGTAGGCCCATAGCGAGGGTGAAGCCTTTCAGGTTTGCCCACATTGAGGGTCAGGAATCTCGGTGTAGACGCACACTCAGGGTGAAGCCTCTGCATGTGGGCCCACACTGCAGTTGAAGCCTCTCGGTGTAGGCCCACACTGAGGGTGAAGCCTCTTGGTGTAGGCCCACACTTAGGGTGAAGCCTCTTGGTGTAGGCACACACTGAGGGTGAAGCCTCTTCGCATAGGCCCACACAGGGTGAAGCCTCTCAGTGTAGTCACGCCCTGAGGGTGAAGCCTCTCAATGAAGGCCCACAGTGAGGGTGAAGCCTCTCGTTAAAGGTTCAGACTGAGGGTGAAGCCTCTTGGTCGAGGCCCACACTGAGAGTGAAGCCGCTTGGTGTAGGCCCACACTGAGGGTGAAGCCTCTTGGTGTAGGCCCACACTGAGGGTGAAGCCTCTTGGTGCAGGCCCACACTTAGGGTGAAACATCTTGGTGTAGGCCCACACTGAGGGTGAAGCCTCTTTGTGTAGGCCCACACTTAGGGTGAAGCCTCTTGGTGTAGGCACACACTGAGGGTGAAGCCTCTTGGTGTAGGCCCACACTGAGGGTGAAGCCTCTTTGTGTAGGCCCACACTTAGGGTGAAGCCTCTTGGTGTAGGCACACACTGAGGGTGAAGCCTCTTGGTGTAGGCCCACACTGAGGGTGAAGCCTCTTCGCGTAGGCCCACACAGGGTGAAGCCTCTCAGTGTAGGCACGCACTGAGGGTGAAGCCTCTCAATGAAGGCCCACAGTGAGGGTGAAGCCTCTCGTTAAAGGTTCAGACTGAGGGTGAAGCCTCTTGGTGGAGGCCCACACTGAGGGTGAAGCCGCTTGTTGTAGGCCCACACTGAGGGTGAAGCCTCTTGGTGTAGGCCCACACTGAGGGTGAAGCCTCTTGGTGTAGGCCCACACTGAGGGTGAAGCCTCTGGTGTAGGCCCACACTGAGGGTGAAGCCTCTTATTGTAGGCCCACACTGAGGGTGAAGCCTCTTGGTGTAGGCCCACACTGAGGGTGAAGCCTCTTGGTGTAGGCCCACACTGAGGGTGAAGCCCCTTGGTGTAGGGCCACACTGAGGGTGAAGCCTCTTGGTGTAGGCCCACACTGAGGGTGAAGCCTCTTGGTGGAGGCCCACACTGAGGGTGAAGCCTCTTGGTGTAGGCCCACACTGAGGGTGAAACCTCTTGGTGTAGGCCCACACTGAGGGTGAAACCTCTTGGTGTAGGCCCACACTGAGGGTGAAGCCTCTTGGTGTAGGCCCACACTGAGGGTGAAACCTCTTGGTGTAGGCCCACACTGAGGGTGAAGCCTCTTGGTGTAGGCCCACACTGAGGCTCCATTGGATTGACACGTCCCTGCTTTGGCTGCCACAACTAGTCAGTAGCTTCATTTAGGACGGAGCTGCATGAAGGACAGGAATCAGGGTGTAGACTTTTTTACTCTTTCATTGGATGTGGGGGTCACTGGCCGGGGCAACATTTACTCCCCATCCCTAATTGCCCCCTTGAGAAGGTGGTGGGTGAGCCGCCTTCTTGAGCCACTGCAGTCCCCGTGTGGTGTAGGTACACCCACCGTGCTGTTAGGGAGGGAGTTCCAGGATTTTGTCCCCGTGTGGTGTAGGTACACCCACCGTGCTGTTAGGGAGGGAGTTCCAGGATTTTGTCCCCGTGTGGTGTAGGTACACCCACCGTGCTGTTAGGGAGGGAGTTCCAGGATTTTGTCCCCGTGTGGTGTAGGTACACCCACCGTGCTGTTAGGGAGGGAGTTCCAGGATTTTGTCCCGTGTGGTGTAGGTACACCCACCGTGCTGTTAGGGAGGGAGTTCCAGGATTTTGTCCCGTGTGGTGTAGGTACACCCACCGTGCTGTTAGGGCCGGAGTTCCAGGATTTTGTCCCGTGTGGTGTAGGTACACCCACCGTGCTGTTAGGGAGGGAGTTCCAGGATTTTGTCCCGTGTGGTGTAGGTACACCCACCGTGCTGTTAGGGAGGGAGTTCCAGGATTTTGTCCCGTGTGGTGTAGGTACACCCACCGTGCTGTTAGGGAGGGAGTTCCAGGATTTTGTCCCGTGTGGTGTAGGTACACCCACCGTGCTGTTAGGGAGGGAGTTCCAGCATTTTGTCCCCGTGTGGTGTAGGTACACCCACCGCGCTGTTAGGGAGGGAGTTCCAGGATTTTGTCCCCGTGTGGTGTAGGTACACCCACTGTGCTGTTAGGGAGGGAGTTCCAGGATTTTGTCCCGTGTGGTGTAGGTACACCCAACATGCTGTTAGGGAGGGAGTTCCAGGATTTTGTCCCCGTGTGGTGTAGGTACACCCACCGTGCTGTTAGGGAGGGAGTTCCAGGATTTTGTCCCGTGTGGTGTAGGTACACCCACCGTGCTGTTAGGGAGGGAGTTCCAGGATTTTGTCCGTGTGGTGTAGGTACACCCACCGTGCTGTTAGGGAGGGAGTTCCAGGATTTTGTTCCGTGTGGTGTAGGTACACCCACCGTGCTGTTAGGGAGGGAGTTCCAGGATTTTGTCCCCGTGTGGTGTAGGTACACCCACCGTGCTGTTAGGGAGGGAGTTCCAGGATTTTGTCCGTGTGGTGTAGGTACACCCACCGTGCTGTTAGGGAGGGAGTTCCAGGATTTTGTTCCGTGTGGTGTAGGTACACCCACCGTGCTGTTAGGGAGGGAGTTCCAGGATTTTGTCCCGTGTGGTGTAGGTACACCCACCGTGCTGTTAGGGAGGGAGTTCCAGGATTTTGTCCCGTGTGGTGTAGGTACACCCACCGTGCTGTTAGGGACGGAGTTCCAGGATTTTGACCCAGCGACAGTGAAGGAACGGCTGATATATTTCCAAGTCCAAGGTGAGGGGCTCGGAGGGGAACTTGCAGGTGGTGGTGTATTGTCCAGGTCTTGCTGCATTTGGACATGGGCTGCTTCAGTATCTGAGGAGTCGCGAATGGTGCTGAACATTGTGCAACCATCAGCGAACATCCCCACTTCTGACCTTATGATGGGAGGAAGGTCATTGATGAAGCAGCTGAAGATGGTTGGGCCGAGGACACTACCCTGAGGAACTCCTGCAGTGATGTCCTGGAGCTGAGATGACTGACCCCCAACAACCACAACCATCTCCCTTTGTGCTGGGTATGACCCCAACCAGCGGAGAGTTTTCCCCCTGATTCCCATTGACTCCAGATTTAAGACTTTGCCCTGAATTTTCTCAACCACTTACTCAGCAGCATTCAGCATCATAGCAAGAAGCACATGCAGGCCCCAACACGGAGCCCAGCTGCTGATCAGTGCTGGCCCGAGCTCAGTCTCATCCTTATTACCGATCCAGAAGGTTCTGGGAGCGAAACCCCCAACTCAGATACTCAAAAACCATAACCCAGGCCTACACTCCTCCCAGAGTCAATGTAGAGGGAGCGCCGCACTGTGGGAGGGTCAGTGCTGAGGGAGTGCCGCACTGTGGGAGGGTCAGTGCTGAGGGAGTGCCGCACTGTCGGAGGGTCAGTGCTGAGGGAGCGCCGCACTGTCGGAGCGTCAGTGCTGAGGGAGCGCCACACTGTCGGAGGGTCAGTGCTGAGGGAGTGCCGCACTGTCGGAGGGTCAGTGCTGAGGAAGCGCCGCACTGTGGGAGGGTCAGTGCTGAGGGAGCGCTCCAGCCCCTACACCCCTCCCTATCTCTGTAACCTCCTCCAGCCCCTACAAACCTCCCTATCTCTGTAACCTCCTCCAGCCCCTACAACCCTCCCTATCTCTGTAACCTCCTCCAGCCCCTACACCCCTCCCTATCTCTGTAACCTCCTCCAGCCCCTACACCCCTCCCTATCTCTGTAACCTCCTCCAGCCCGTACAACCCTCCCTATCTCTGTAACCTCCTCCAGCCCCTACACCCCTCCCTATCTCTGTAACCTCCTCCAGCCCCTACAACCCTCCCTATCTCTGTAACCTCCTCCAGCCCCTACACCCCTCCCTATCTCTGTAACCTCCTCCAGCCCCTACACCCCTCCCTACTTCTGTAACCTCCTCCAGACCCTACACCCCTCCCTATTTCTGTAACCTCCTACAACCCTCCGAGATCTCTGCGCTCCTCCAATTCCGGCCTCTCGAGCATCCCCCGATTCCCATCGCTCCACCATTGGCAGCCATGCCTTCCGCTGCCTGGGGGCCCTGAGCTCTGGAATTCCCTCCCTGAACCTCTCCGACCCCCTCGCTCTCTCTCTCTGTCTCTCTCTGTCTGTCTCTCTCTCTCTCTCTCTCTCTCTCTCTCTGTCTCTCTCTCTGTCTGTCTCTCTCTTTCTCTGTCTCTCTCTGTCTCTCTCTCTCTGTCTCTATGTCTCTCTCTTTCTGTATGTCTGTCTGTCTATCTCTCTCTCTCTGTCTCTCTCTATCTCTCTCTGTCTCTCTCTATCTCTCTCTGTCTCTTTCTCTGTCTCTCTCTTTCTATCTGTCTGTCTTTTTCTCTCTGTCTCTCTCTGTCTCTCTATCTCTTTGTCTGTCTTTCTCTCTCTCTCACTCTCTGTCTCTCTCTCTCTGTCTCGCTCTCTCTCTCTCTCTGTGTCTCTGTCTGTCTGTCTCTCTCTTTCTCTGTCTCTCTCTCTCTGTCTCTCTCTCTCTGTCTGTCTGTCTCTCTCTTTCTGTATGTCTCTCTCTCTCTCTCTCTCTCTCTGTCTGTTTGTCTGTCTCTCTCTCTCTATCTCTCTCTCTCTGTCTCTCTCTCTCTCTCTGTCTGTCTTTCTCTCTCTCTCACTCTCTGTCTCTCTCTCTCTGTCTGTTTGTCTGTCTCTCTCTCTCTATCTCTCTCTCTCTGTCTCTCTCTCTCTCTGTCTGTCTTTCTCTCTCTCTCACTCTCTGTCTCTCTCTCTCTGTCTCTTTCTCTCTCTGTGTCTCTGCCTGTCTGTCTGTCTGTCTCTCTCTTTCTCTGTCTCTCTCTCTGTCTGTCTCTCTCTCTCTCTCTCACTCTCTCTATCTCTCTCTGTCTCTCTCTCTCTCTCTCACTCTCTCTATCTCTCTCTGTCTCTCACTCTCTCTCTCCTCCTTTAAGACCGAGCTCGTGGTCACCTGTCCCTAACATCCCCGCGTGCGGCTGGGGGTCAGGTTCTGTCTGAGTGATCGCCCTGTAAAGCGCTTTGGGGAGGTTTCAGTCGGATAAGCGTGCTGCTTCGGTTAAAATACAGGACATGTGTTCTTGTGGGAGCGCGTCGGGATGCGCCACCGACGGTGAAAAGTCCGGGATAAGTGGAAAGATAAAAAGAACTTTCACTTCCCGCAAGCTGGAAAGGTCCCAAACAAATTATCCGAAGCTCCGAATCGGGAGCATCCTCTCTCCGGATGAGAAAGTGGGACTCGGGCCGAGAGCCACTGGAGATTAGGAGGGAGGAGAGAGTTAATCTAGGTGAAGGAGGTTTATAAAAAGCTATAATGATGTTAGACAGGCTCTCGGGGTGTGCCCTGGAGTGAGGGTAATTAAATAGCAGAGCGAGCGAGGGCTGAGAGACCCCTTCGAGGGAGGGGAGGGGGGCCTGCTTCTGGATCGATGCTATGTCGGGGGGGGGGAGGGCGGGGGATATTGAGCTGGGGGGTGGACGGGAGAGGTGGGGGCGGGTTTAATAGGGACAAGGAGATTAGTGCGTTCAGCGCAAGGTATGGAAAGGTTCGGAAGAGGGAAGCGATCTCGGGGAAAGCCAGAGGCTGCGGAGGGAGAGGTGGGGGGGTGCAGGGAGGGGGTGTGTGGGTGGGGAGGGGGACGGGAGAGCCGGGGACCTGGGAGGGGTGCAGGACCTGCCACCCGCAGCCTCCAGGGGGCGCGGGAGGACAGGCACCGTCGACCCAGTTTACCGGGTAATGAGCGGAGAGCATGTAGGTCGGAGAGGGGCCCTGGGGGGGTGTGGGGGAGGTGGGGGAGGGAAGGGTGGGGGGGTGGAATCTAAGGCGCCGGCTTAATTAGGCAGGATCCGAAAATAGAGGCTGGGCCGGGACAGGAGGGAGGCTGAGGGCCAGCGCGTGGTGGGGAGGGGGTAGGGGGAGGGAGGGAAGGAGAAGGAGGGGTTGGAAAAGGGGAGCAGGGCCAGCTCCACCTACGCAACACAGCCGCAGGCTGTCTATTCAACTCAGATACTAATAACACTGTCACCTCAACCCTATCTCTGTAACCTCCTCCAGTCCCCACACCCCTCCCTATCTCTGTAACATCCTCCAGCCCCTACAACCCTCCCTATCTCTGTAACCTCCTCCAGCCCCTACACCCCTCCCTATCTCTGCAACCTCCTCCAGCCCCTACACCCCTCCCTATCTCTGTAACCTCCTCCAGCCCCTACACCCCTCCCTATCTCTGTAACCTCCTCCAGCCCCTACACCCCTCCCTATCTCTGTAACCTCCTCCAGCCCCTACACCCCTCCCTATCTCTGTAACCTCCTCCAGCCCCTACACCCCTCCCTATCTCTGTAACCTCCTCCAGCCCCTACAACCCTCCCTATCTCTGTAACCTCCTCCTGCCCCTACAACCCTCCCTATCTATGAAACCTCTTCCAGCCCCTACACCCCTCCCTATCTCTGTAACCTCCTCCATCCCCTACACCCCTCCCTATCTCTGTAACCTCCTCCAGTCCCTACACCCCTCCCTATCTATGAAACCTCTTCCAGCCCCTACACCACTCCCTATCTCTGTAAACTCCTCCAGCACCTAAACCCCTCCCTATATCTGTAACCTCCTCCAACCCCTACAACACTCCCTGTCTCTGTATCCTCCTCCAGCCCCTACAACCCTCCCTATTTCTGTAACCTCTTCCAGCCCCTACAACCATCCGTATCTCTGTAACCTCCTCCAGCCCCTACACCCCTCCCTATCTCTGTAACCTCTTCCAGCCCCTACAACCATCCCTATCTCTGTAACCTCCTCCAGCTCCTACACCCCTCCCTATCTCTGTAACCTCCTCCAGCCCCTACAAACCTCCCTATCTCTGTAACCTCCTCCAGACCCTGCACCCCTCCCTATCTGCGTAACCTCCTCCAGACCCTACACCCCACCCTATCTCTGTAAACTCCGCCACCCCCCTACAACCCTCCCTATCTCTGTAACCTCCTCCAGCCCCTACACCCCTCCGGATCTCTGTAAACTCCTCCAGCCCCTACAACCATCCCTATCTCTGTAACCTCCTCCAGCCCCTACACCCCTCGCTATCTCTGTAACCGCCAGTCCCTACACCCTTCCCTATCTCTGAAACCTCCTCCAGCCCCGACACCCCTCCCTATCTCCGTAACCTCAAGTCCCTACACCCCTCCCTATCTCTGTAACCTCCTCAAGCCCCAACACCCCTCCCTGTCTCTGTAACATCCTCAAGCCATTACAACCCTCCCTATCTCTGTAACCTCCTCCAGCCCCTACAACCCTCCACATCACTGTAACATCCTCCAGCCCCTACAACCCTCCCTATCTCTGTAACCTCCTCCAGCCCCTACACCCCTCCCTATCTCTGTAACCTCCTCCAGCGCCTACAACACTCCCTGTCTCTGTATCCTCCTCCAGCCCCTACAACCCTCCTTGTCTCTGTAACCTCCTCCAGCCCCTACACCCCTCCCTATCTCTGTAACCTCCTCCAGCGCCTACAACACTCCCTGTCTCTGTAACCTCCTCCAACCCCTACACCTCTCCTTATCTCTGTAACCTCCTCCAGCCCCTACAACCATCCGCATCTCTGTAAAATCCTCCAGCTCCTACACCCATCCCTATCTCTGTAACCTCCTCCAGCCCCTACAAACCTCCCTATCTCTGTAACCTCCTCCATACCCTGCACCCCTCCCTATCTGTGTAACCTCCTCCAGCCCCTACAACCCTCCCTATCTCTGTAACCTCCTCCAGCCCCTACACCCCTCCCTATCTCTGTAACCTCCTCCAGCCCCTACACCCCTCCCTATCTCTGTAACCTCCTCCAGCCCCTACACCCCTCCCTATCTCTGTAAACTCCTCCAGCCCCTACAACCCTCCCTATCTCTGTAACTTCCTCCAGCCCCTACACCCCTCCCTATCTCTGTAACTTCCTCCAGCCTCTACACCCCTCCCTATTTCTGTAACCTCCTCCAGCCCCTACACCCCTCCCTATCTCTGTAACCTCCTCCAGCACCTACACCCCTCACTATCTCTGTAACCTCCAGTCCCTGCACCCCTCCCTATCTCTGGAACCTCCTCCAGCACCTACACCCCTCCCTATCTCCGTAACCTCCAGTCCCTACACCCCTCCCTATCTCTGTAACCTCCTTCAGCCCCTACAACCCTCCCTATCTCTGTAACCTCCTCAAGCCCCTACAAACCTCCATATCTCTGTAACCTCCTCTAGCCCCTACAACCCTCCTTATCTCTGTAACCTCCTCCAGCCCCTACTCCCCTCCCTATATCTGTAAACTCCTCCAGCCCCTACACCCCTCCCTATCTCTGTAACCTCCTCCAGCCCCTACACCCCTCCCTATCTCTATAAACTCCTCCAGTCCCTACACGCCTCCCTATCTCTGTAACCTCCTCCAGCCCCTACAACCCTCCCTATCTCTGTAACTTCCTCCAGCCCCTTCACCCCTCAGTATCTCTGTAACCTCCTCCAGCCCCTAAACCCCTCCCTATCTCTGTAACCTCCTCCAGCCCCTACAACCCTCCCCATCTCTGTAACCTCCTCCAGCCCCGACACCCCTCCTTATCTCTGTAACCTCCTCCAGCCCCTACAACCCTCCCTATCTCTTTAACCTCCTCCAGCCCCTACAACCCTCCCTA
The DNA here is from genome assembly GCA_026770705.1 of Isurus oxyrinchus. Classification (NCBI taxonomy): domain Eukaryota; kingdom Metazoa; phylum Chordata; class Chondrichthyes; order Lamniformes; family Lamnidae; genus Isurus; species Isurus oxyrinchus. The sequence continues at coordinate 13,260 of JANJGN010002701.1, forward strand.
TCTCTGTAACCTCCTCCAGCCCCTACACACCTCCCTATCTCTGTAACCTCCTCCAGCCCCTACACACCTCCATATCTCTGTAACCTCCTCCAGCCCCTACACCCCTCCCTATCTCTGTAAACTCCTCCAGCACCTACACCCCTCCCTATCTCTGTAACCTCCTCCAGCCCCTACACCCCTCCCTATCTCTGTAAACTCCTCCAACCCCTACACCCCTCCCTATCTCTGTAACCTCTTCCAGCCCCTACACCCCTCCCTATCTCTATACCTCCTCCAGCCCCTGCACCCCACCCTATCTCTGTAAACTCCTCCAGCACCTACAGCCTTCCCTATATCTGTAACCTCCTCTAACCCCTACAACCCTCCCTGTCTCTGTATCCTCCTCCAGCCCCTACAACCCTCCTTATCTCTGTAAACTCCTCCAGCCCCTACACCCCTCCCTAACTCGGTAAACTCCTACAGCCCCTACACCCCTCCCTATCTCTGTAACCTCTTCCAGCCCCTACAACCATCCGTATCTCTGTAACCTCCTCCAGCTCCTACACCCCTTGCTATCTCTGTAACCTCCTCCAGCCCCTACAAACCTCCCTATCTCTGTAACCTCCTCCAGCCCCTACACCCCTCCCTATCTCTGTAACCTCCTCCAGCCTCTACACCCCTTCCCATTTCTGTAACCTCCTCCAGCCCCTACACCCCTCCCTATCTCTGTAACCTCCTCCAGCACCTACACCCCTCCCTATCTCTGTAACCGCCAGTCCCTACACCCCTCCCTATCTCTGAAACCTCCTCCAGCCCCTAAACCCCTCCCTATCTCCGTAACCTCAAGTCCCTACACCCCTCCCTATTTCTGTAACCTCCTCAAGCCCCTACAACCCTCCCTATCTCTGTTACCTCCTCCAGCCCCTACACCCCTCCACATCTCTTTACCTCCTCCAGCCCCTACAACCCTCCACATCTCTGTAACATCCTCCAGCCCCTACACCCCTTCCTATCTCTGTAACCTCCTCCAGCCCCTACAATCCTCCCTATCTCTGTAACTTTCTCCAGCCCCTACAACCCTCCCTATCTCTGTAACCTCCTCCAGCCCCTACACCACTCCCTATCTCTGTAATCTGCTCCAGCCCCTACTCCCCTCCCTATCTCTGTAACCTCCTCCAGCCCCTACACCCCTCCCTATCTCTGTAACCTCCTCCAGCCCCTACACCCCTCCCTATCTCTGTAACCTCCTCCAGCCCCTACAACCCTCCCCATCTCTGTAACCTCCTCCAGCCCCGACACCCCTCCTTATCTCTGTAACCTCCTCCAGCCCCTACAACCCTCCCTATCTCTGTAACCTCCTACAACCCTCCGAGATCTCTGCCCTCCCCCAATTCCGGCCTCTCGAGCATTCCCCGATTCCCATCGCTCCACCATTGGCGGCCGTGCCTTCAGCTGCCTGGGGGGGGGCCTTGAGCTCTGGAATTCCTTCTGTAAACCCCTCTGCCCCCCTCGCTCTCTCTCTCCCTCTCTCCTTTAAGACGCTCCTTAGTTTCGATCTCTTTGACCGAGCTGTTTGTTATCTAACCCTAATATCTCCGCACGTGGCCTGGGTTAGATGCTGTCTGATTTATGCTCCTGTGGAGCACCCTGGGGGCATTTTACTGCGGAACGGTGCTATATATATTCAGGTGTCTTGGAGGATTTGGTGTTTTCCTTTCCCCTCATCTTGTTGGTTAATAACTGGTTATGAGTGGGGACGAGTTGCTGACTGAGTGATTGTAGATTGGCTTTATTCACACAGGATGGGTTTCCGATTGATACCATGCAAAGGGATTTACTTCAGAATTCTGCCTCTCTAACTCATTCCCACATATCCTGGAAAATGATAAGTCACTCCCTGTGGTCACTCTCGGAGAGCTGGGTTCACAGGGTCACTCAGGGAGAGCTGGGGTCACTCGGGGACACCCTGAGAGAGCTGGGGTCACTCTGACAGAGCTGGGGTCACTCAGGATCACGGTGAGAGAGCTGGGGTCGCTCAGAGTAAATCTGAGAGAGTGATGGTTACTCTGACAGAGCTGGGTTCACTGACAGTGCTGTGGTCACTCGGAGAGAACTGGGACCACTTATTGTCACTTCAGAGAGCTGTAGTCACTTTGAGAGAGCTGGGGTCATTCTGACGTGGTATGGTCACTTGGAGTCACTCCGATAGTACTGGGGTCATATGTGGTCCTCCTGATAGAGCTACAGTTACTTAGAGAGAGCTGGAGTCACTTGTGGACACTCTGAAAGTGCTGTGGTCACCCAGGGTCACTCTGATAAAGCTGGGGTCACTCTGGGTCACTCTGAGAGAGCTGGGGTCACTTGGAGCCACGCTGAGAGAGCCAGGGTCATTCTGATGGAGCTGGGGTCACTCAGAATCACTCTGAGAGAGCTGGGGTCACTTGGGGTCACTCAAGTACCTGAGGTGACTCAGATAGAGCTGGGGTCACCAGGACTCACTCTGATAGATTTGGGGTCACTCTGATAGAGATGGGGTCGCTCGGAGTCACTGATAGAGCTGGGGTCAATCTGATAGATCTGGGGTCATTTGGAGTCACCCTCATAGAGCTGGGGTCATTCTGAGAGAGCTGGGGTCACTAGGACTCACACCGATAGAGCTGGGGTCACTCGGTATCACTCTGAGAGATCTGGGGTCATTTGGAGTTATTCTGATGTAGCTGGGGTTACTCAGAGTCACTCTGATGTAGCTGGGGTTACTCCAAGTCACTCAGATAGAGCTGGGGTCACTCTGAGGGAGCTGGGTCATTTGGAGTCAGTCTGATAGAGCTGGAGTCATTCTGAGGGAGCTGGGGTCACTCAGAGTCACTCTGATAGAGCTGGGGTCATTCTGAGAGAGCTGGGATCACGTGGGATCACTCTGATAGAGCTGGGGTCACTCTGAGAAAGATGGGGTGACTCTGAAAGAGCTGGGGTCACTCTGAGAGGGCTGAGGTCACTCAGGATCACTCTGATAGAGCTGGGGTTACTCTGAGAGAGCTGGGGTTACTCAGGATCACTCTGATAGAGCTGGGGTTACTCTGAGAGAGCTGGGGTCACTCAGGATCATTCTGATAGAGCTGGGGTCACTCTGATAGAGCTGGGGTCACTCTGAGAGGGCTGAGGTCACTCGGGATCACTATAATAGAGCTGGGGTCACTCAGGATCACTCTGAGAGAGCTGGGGTTACTCTGAGAGAGCTGAGGTCACTCTGAGAGAGCTAGGGTCACTCTGAGATATCTGGGAATGTTTGGAGTCACCCTGGTAGAGCTGGGGTCACCCTAAGAGAGTTGGGGTCACTCAGAATCACTCTGATAGAGCTGGGGTCACTCTGAGAGAGCTGGGGTCACTTGGGATCATTCTGAGAGAGCTGGAGTCACTTGAGAGAGCTGTGGCCACTCTGAGAGACTTGGGGTCACTGGTGTTCAACCTCAGAGAGTCATAGTCACTCTGAGACAGCTGGGACACACAGGATCAACCTCAGAGAGAGCTAGGGTCACTCTGAGAGAGCTGGGACACACAAGGTCAACTTCAGAGGGAGCTAGGGTCACTCGGAGAGAGTTGGACCACACAGGGTCAACTTCAGAGAGGGCTGGGGTCACTTGGAGTCACTGTGATAGTGCTGGAGTCACTCGGGGTCACTCTGAGAGAGCTAGGGTTGCTCAGAGTCACTTGGAGAGAGTTGTGGTCACTCTGAGAGACCTGGGGTGATACAGTCACTCTGATAGAGCTGGGGTCACTCCGATAGAGCTGGGGTCAATCAGAGTCACTCTGATAGTATTGCGGTCACTAGGAGTCACTCTGAGACAACTGGTGTCACTCAGGGTCACTCAGATCTGGGGTCACTCAGGATCACTCAATAGAGCTGAATGACTCAGGGTCACTCGAGGTCACTCTGGGAGAGCTGGGGTCACTCAGAGTCAGACTGGTAGAACTGTGGTCACTCAGTGTCACTCAGAGAGAGAGAGAGAGAGTTGTGGTCACTCTGAGAGAGCTGGGGTCACATGTCAGTCTGGGAGAGCTGGGGTCACAGGAGTCACTCTGACGGAGCTGGGGTCACTTGGAGTCACTCTGATAGAGCTGCGGTCACTTTGAGTCACTCTTTGAGGGATGGGGTCACTTGGAGTCACTCTGACAGAGCTGGGGTCACTCGGAGAGAGTTGGGGTCACTTGGGGTGGCTCGGAGAGTGCTGGGGTCACCTGGGGTCACTCTGAGAGAGCTATGGTTACTCTGATAGAGCTGTGGTCACTCTGAGAGAGCTGGGGTCACTCTGGGTCACTTAAAGAGCTGCGGTCACTCTGAGAGAGCTGGGGTCACTCAGGGTCACTCTGATAGAGCTGGGGTCACTCTGAGAGAGCTGGGGTCATTCTGACAGTGCTGTGGTCACTTGGAGTTACTCTGATAGTGCTGGGGTCATTCTGATAGGGTTGGGGTCACTCTGAGTGAGCCGGGGTCACTCAGAGTCACTCTGATAGAGCTGTGGTCATTTGGGGTCAACCTCAGAGAGCTGTATTCGCTCTGAAAGAGCTGGGGTCACTCTCAGAGAGCTGGGGTCATTCTAACAGTGCTGTGGTCACTCTGGCTGACTCTGAGAGAGCTGGGGTGACTTGGGGTGGCTTGGAGAGTGCTGGGGTTATCAGGGGTCACTCTGAGAGAGCTGGGGTCACTCTGAGAGAGCTGGGGTCACTCAGGATCACTGATAGAGCTGGGGTCATTCAGAGTAAATCCGAGAGCAGTGGTTACTCTGATAGAGTTAGGCTCACTCAGAGTGCTGTGGTCACTCTGAGAGAGCTGGGGCCACTCGGGGTCAATCTCAGAGAGCTGTAGTTGCTCTGAAAGAGCTGGGGTCACTCTGAGAGAGCTGGGGTCACTTGGAGTCACTCTGATAGTGCTGGGGTCATTCTGATAGGGTTGGGGTCACTCTGAGAGAGCTGGGGTCACTCAGGGTCACCGTGAGAGATTTGATATCACTCAGTCATTCTGATAGAGCTGGGGTCCCTTGGAGTCACTCTGGGAGAGCTGGGGTCACTCTGATAGAGCTGGGGTCACTCAGGGTCACTCGGTCCTACTCTGAGGAAGCTGGGGTCATTCTGATAGAGCTGGGGACCCTTGGTGTCACTCTGGGAGAGCTAGGGTCACTCTGAGAGAGCTGGGGCCACTCTGAGAGAGCTGGGGCCACTCAGAGTCACCCTGCTAGAGCTGCAGTCACTCTGATATAGTTGGGGTCATTCAGAGTCACTCAGAGAGCTGGGTTCACTTGGGATCACTTTGATAGAGCTGGGGTCACTCAGAGTCACCCTGAGAGAGTGATGGTTACTCTGATTGAGCTGGCCTCACTCAGAGTGCTGTGGCCACTCTGAGAGACTTGGGGTCACTGGCGTTCAACCTCAGAGAGCCATGGTCACTCTGAGAGAGCTGGGACACACAGGATCCACCTCAGAGGGAGCTAGGGTCACTCGGAGAGAGTTGGACCACACAAGGTCAACCTCAGAGAGAGCTAGGGTCACTCGGAGAGAGTTGGACCACACAAGGTCAACCTCAGAGAGGTCTGAGGTCATTTGGAGTCACTGATAGAGCTGGGGTCACTTGGGGTCACTGTGATAGTGCTGGAGTCACTCAGGGTCACTCTGAGAGAGCTAGGGTTGCTCAGAGTCACTTGGAGAGTTGTGGTCACTCTGAGAGAGCTGGGGTGATACAGTCACTCTGATAGAGCTGGGGTCACTCTGATAGAGCTGGGGTCAATCGGAGTCACTCTGATAGTACTGCGGTCACTAGGAGTCACTCTGAGACAACTGGTGTCACTCAGGGTCACTCAGATCTGGGGTCACTCAGGATCACTCAATAGAGCTGGATGACTCAGGGTCACTCAGGGTCACTCTGGGAGAGCTGGTGTCACTCAGAGTCAGACTGGTAGAGCTGGGGTCACTTGCGGTCACACTGATATAGCTGGGGGCACTCAAGGTCATTCTGAAAAAGCTGGGGTCATTCAGGGTCACTTTGATAGAGCTGGGGTCAGTCAGGGTCCCTCTGGGTCACTCTGAGAGAGATGGGGTCATGAAGTCACTCTGAGAGAGCGATGGTCACTCTGAGTGAGCTGGGGCCACTCAGTGTCAACCTCAGGGTGCTGTGGGCACTCTCTGAGAGAGCTGGGGTCACTCTGATAGTGCTGGGGTCATTCGGGGTCACTCTGAGAGAGCGATGGTCACTCTGAGGGAGCTGGGGCCTTTCAGTGTCAACCTCAGGGTGCTGTGGTCACTCTGAGAGAGCTGGGGGTCGCTCAGGGTCACTCTGAGGGTGCTGGGGTCAATTGGGGTCACTCTGGTAGAACTGAGGTCACTCGGGATCACTCTGATACAATGGGGTCACTTCGAGATACTCTGGGAGAGCTGGGGTCACTCGGGGTCAATCTGGTAGAACTGGGGTCACTCAGGGTCACCCTGGGGTACACTGAGAGAGCTGTGGTTACTCAGGGTGACTCAGACAACTTGGCATGACTCAGTGAGTAATGGGGTCACTCAGGGTCACTCTGAGAGTGCAGTGGTCACTCTGAGAGAGCTGGGATCAATCAGGGTCCCTCTGGGTCACTCTGAGAAATCTGGGGTCACCCAGGGTCACCTGAGTACTGTGGTCACTCTTTTAGAGCTGGGGTCACAGTGTTGGTCTGAGAGAGCTGGGGTCACAGGAGTCCCTCTGACAGAGCTGGGGTCACTCAAAAAGAGCTGGGGTCACTTGGAGTCACTCTGATAGTGCTGATGTCACTTTGAGTCATTCTTTGAGGGCTGGGGTCACTTGAAGTCACTCTGACAGAGCTGGGGTCACTTGGAGAAAGTTGGGGTCACTTGAAGTCACTCTGACAGAGCTGGGGTCACTCAGAGAGAGTTGGGGTCACTTGGAGTCACTCTGACAGAGCTAGGGTCACTCGGAGAGAGTTGGGGTCACTTGGAGTCACTCTGACAGAGCTAGGGTCACTCGGAGAGAGTTGGGGTCACTTGGAGTCACTCTGACAGAGCTAGGGTCACTCGGAGAGAGTTGGGGTCACTTGGAGTCACTCTGATAGAGCTGCAATCACTCTGAGAGAGTTGGGCCACTCAGGGTTAACCTCAGAGAGTTGTGGTCACTCAGGCTCACCCTGAGAGAGTAATGATTTCTCCGATAGAGCTGGGCTCAATCAGATTGCTGTGGTCACTCTGAGGGAGCTGGGGTCACTCAGGGCCAACCTCACAGAGCTGTTGTCACCTTAAGAGGGCTGGGATCACTCAGGTTCACTCTGAGAGACTGGTGGTGACCCTGATGGATCTGGGGTCACAGGATAACTCTGAGAGAGCTGGGGTTACCCGGGGTCACTCAGAGTGCTGTGGTCACTCTGAGAGAGCTGGGTTTGCTCAGAGTCACTTGGGGAGAGTTGTGGTCACTCTGGGAGAGCTGGGGTCAGTCGGAGTCATTCTGAGAGAGATAGGGTCACTCTGCATAACTTGGAGAATACTAGGTCACTCAGGGTCAGTCTGAGGGTGCAGCGGTCACTCTGAGAGAGCTGGGGTCACACAGGGTCATCCTTCTGAGAGAGCTGAGGTCACTCAGATAAATCTGGGGTCACTCAGGGTCACTCAGGATCACTCTGAGTGATCTGGGGTCACTGAGTCACTCTGAGAGAGCCGTGGTCACTCTGAGAGAGCTGGGGTCACTCAGATAAGTCTGGGATCACTCAGGGTCACTCAGGATCACTCTGAGTGATCTGGGGTCACTGAGTCACTCTGAGAGAGCTGTGGTCACTCTGAGAGAGCTGGGGTCACTCACATAAGTCTGGGGTCACTCAGGGTGACTCAGGATCACTCTGAGTGATCTGGGGTCACTGAGTCACTCTGAGAGAGCCGTGGTCACTCTGAGAGAGCTGGGGTCACTCACATAAGTCTGGGGTCACTCAGGGTGACTCAGGATCACTCTGAGTGATCTGGGGTCACTGAGTCACTCTGAGAGAGCGATGGTTATTCTGAGAGAGCTGGGGTCACTCAGGTAAGTCTGGGGTCACTCAGGGTCACTCAGGATCACTCTGAGTGAGCTGGGGTCACTAGGCATCATTCTCAGAGGGCTATGGTCTTTCTGAGAGAGCTGGGGTCACTCAAAGTCATTCTGATAGAGCTGTGGTCACTCTGAGAGAGCTGGGGTCACTCAAAGTCATTCTGATAGAGCTGTGGTCACTCTGAGGGAGCTGGGGTCAGCCAGGGTCACTCTGTCTGAGCTGGCGACACTTGCAGTCACTCTGAATGAACTGAGTCACTCAGAGTCTCTCTGATAGAGCTGGTGTCACTCTGCTAGAGCGGGGGTCACTCAGGATCATTCGTTTTGATCTAGGGTCACTGAGCAAGCTGGGGTCACTCTGAGTGAGCTGGGATCACTTGGAGTCACTCCGATAGAGCTGGAGGCACTCTGATAGAATTGGGGTCACTTGGGGGTCTCCCTGAGAGAGCTACGGTCACTCGGGGTGACTCTGAGAGCTGGGGTCACTCAGTGTCATTCTGAGAGATTTGGGGCCACTCAGGGTCACTCTGAGAAAGCTGGGGTCACTCTGAGAGCTGTGGCCACTCTGAGAGAGCTGTAATCCCTGTGAAAGACCTGTGGTCATTCGGGGTCACTCTGAGAGAGCAGCAGGATCTCTGGGTCACTCTGAGAGAGTTGTGATCACTCAGGGTCACTCGAAGGGCTGTGGTCATTCTGAAAGACCTGTGGTGACTCAGGGTCACTCAGAGAGCTGTGGGAAAATCTGTGTCACTCTGGAAAAGCTGTGTTTATTCTGAGAGAGCAGCATCATCTCTGGATCAGTCTGAAAGAGTTGTGGTCACTCTGGGTTACTCTGGGAGAGCTATGGTCACTCCAAGAGAGTGACTCTGGGTCACTGTGAGAGAGCTGTGGCCACTCCAAACGGGCTGCAGTTACTCGGGGTTACTCTGGGAGAGCTGCGGTCACTCTGATAGAGCTGGGGTCACTCTGAGAGATATGGGGTCATTCGGGGTCAACCTCAGAGAGCTGTGGTCACCCTGAGAGAGCTGGGGTCACTTGGAGTCATCCTGATAGAGCTGTGGTCACTCTGAGGGAGCTGGGGTCAGCCAGGGTCACTCTGATGGAGCTAGGGTCACTTACAGTCTCTATGAAAGAGCTGGGGTCACTTAGCATCACTCCCAGAGAGCCATAGTTACTCTGAGAGAGCTGGGGTCACTCAGGTTCATTCTATCTGAGCTGGGGTCACTCTGAGTGAGCTGGGGTCACTTGGAGTCACTCTGATAGAGCTGGGTCACTCTGATAGTGTTGGAGTCATTCAGGGCCACTCTGAGAGTGCTGGTGTCACTCACAGAGCTGGAGTCACTCGGAGTTACTCTTTGAGAGCTGAGGTCACTCCGTGAGAGCTGGGGTTACTCAGAGTCACTCTGATAGAGATGGGGTCACTCTAATAGCACTGGGGTCACTCAGAGTCACTCTGATAGAGATGGAGTCACTCTAATAGTGCTGGGGTCTCTCGGAGTCACTCTGAGAGAGTGATTGTCACTCGGAGACACTGCGAGAGATTGGTGGTCACTCTGAGAGAGGTAGGGTCACTTAGAGTCACCCAGATAGAGATACATTCACTCAGGGCCGCTCTGAGAGAGTTGTTATCACTCTGGGTCACTCAGAGAGCTGGGGTCACTTGGGGTCACTCTTTGAGAGCTGGGGGTCACTTGGAGTCACTCTGATAGAACTGGGGTCACTTTGATGGAGCTGTGGTCACTCTGAGAGAACCGGGGTCACCCAGGGTCACTCTGATAGAGCTCAGGTCACTCAGCATCACTCTCAGAGAGCTATGGTCACTCTGAGAGAACTGGGGTGACTCAGGGACACTCTGTCTGAGCTGGGTTCACTTGGGGTCACTCTGAGAGAGCTGGGGTCAGACAGAGTCACTTTGATAGAGCTGGGGTCACTGAGAGAGCTGGGGTCACCCGGGGTTCTCCTGAAAGGGTTGGGGTCACTCTGAGAGCTGGGCTCACTCAGGATCACTCTGAGCGAGTGGTTGTCACTCGGCGACACTGCAAGAGATTGGTCTGCAAGAGATTGGTGGTCACTCTGAGAGAGCTGGGGTCACCCAGGGTCACTTGAGTGCTGTGGTCACTCTGAAAGAACTGGGGTCACTCAGTGCCACTCAGAGAGAGATTTGTTCACTCTGAGAGAGCTGGGGTCACTCAAAGTCTCTCTGATAATGCCGGGGTCACTCAGTGTCAACCTGACAGATCTGGGGTCACTCGGAGAGAGTTGGGGTCACTTGGAAAGAGCTGGGGTCACTCGGTGCCACTCAGGGAGAGCTGGGTTCACATTGAGTCAGTTTGATAGAGCGGGGGGTCACTCTGATGGAGCTGGGGTCACTTGGGGTGCCTCGGAGAGAGCTGGGGTCACTTGAAATCACTCTGAGAGAGCTGATGTCCCTCAGAGTCACTCTGACAGAGCCTGGGACGGTTGGGGTCACTCTGAGAGAGTTGGAGTCACTCTCATAGAGCAGGGACCACTCACAGAAACTCTGATAGAGCTGGGGTCACTCTAATAGAGCTAGGGTCACTTGGGTTCACTCTGAGAGAGCTGGGGTCACCTAGATTTGTTCTGATAGAGCTGGGGTCACTCTGAGAGAGCTGGGTCCACTCAGGGTCAACCTCAGAGAGCTGTTGTGACTCTGAGAGAGCTGGGGTGACTCGGCGTCACTCTGGGGGAGCTAAGGTCACTCAGAGTCACTCTGATAGAGCTGTGGTCACTCCAAGAGAGTTGTGGTCTGCCAGAGTCACTCCGATAGAGCTGGAGTCACTTGTGGTCTCTCTGTGAGAGCTGGAGTCACTCAGGGTCAACCGTGGAGAGCCATGGTCACTCTGGGGGAGCTGGAGTCACTTGGAGTCACTCTGAGTGAGCTGGGGTCACTCGGAGTCACTTAGATAGAGCTGGGGTCAGTCTGAGAGAGCCGGGGTCACTCAGGGTCACTTAGTCTGAGCTGGGGTCTCTTGGGGTCACTCCGATAGAGCTAGGGTCACTCTGGGTCTCTCTGAAAGAGTTGGTGTCACTCTGAGAGCTGGAGCCACTCAGGGTCTCCACCGGTCACTCTGAGAGAGCTACGGTCACTAGGGCTGTCTCTGCGAGCACAGGGGTCACTTGGGCTGACTCTGAGAGAGCTGGGGACATGGGGTCACTCTGAGAGTGCTGCAGTCACTCTGCGAGAGCTAGGGTCACTCTGGGAGCTGGGGTTATTCAGGGGCACCAGTCACCATGAGAGAGCTACGGTCACTCGGGGTGAGACAGTGAGCTGGGGTCACTCGGGGTCAACCTCAGAGCACTACGATCACTCTGAGAGAGCTGGAGTCACTCAGGGTCACTCTGAGAGAGTAGTTGTCACTTGGAGACACTGTGAGAGTTTGGTGGTCACTCCGAGAGAGCTGTGGTCACTCTGAGAGAGTTGGGGTCACCCATGGTTGTTCAGAGAGCTATGGTCACTCTGAGAGACCTGGGGTCACTTGGAGTCTCTCTGATAGAGCTGGGGTCACTCTGAGAGTGCTGGGGTCACTCAGGGTCAATCTGTCTGAGCTGGGCTCACTTGGGATCACTCGGATAGAGCTGGGGTCACTCTTATAGAGCTGGGGCCACTCACGGTCACTCAGAGAGAGTTGCGCTCACTTTGAGAGAGCTTTGGTCACTTTGAGAGAGCTGGGGGTCTCTCAAGGCCACTCTGTCCGAGCTGGGGTCACTGGGGGTCACTCTGAGAGCTGGGGTCACTGGTGGTCATTCTGTGAGAGCTGGGGTCACTTACCATCACTCTCAGAGAGCAGAGGTCATTTGGGGTCTCCCTGAGAGAACTGGGGTCATTCTGAGAGCTGGGGTCACTCAGGGTGACCTGGAGAGCACTGGGGTCACTCGGGGTGATTCAGAGAACTGGGGTCATTCAGGGTCACTTTGTGAGAACTGGGGTCAATGTGGGTTACTCTGAAAGGGCTGCGGTCACTCTGAGAGAGCAGCGCTCACTCTGGATCACTCTGAGAGAGCTGTGGTCACTCTGAGAGAGCTGTGGTCACTCTGAGAGATCTGTGGTCACTCTGGGTCACTCTGAGAGATTGTGGTCACTCTGGGTCACTCTGAGAGAGCTGTGGTCACTCTGAGAGAGCAGTGGTCACTGTGGGTTACTCAGAGAGCTGGAGTCACTCTGGGTCATTCAGAGAGCAGCAGTCGCTCTGGGTCACTCTGAGAGAGCAGCGGTCACTCTGGGTCACTCTGAGAGAGCTATGGTCACCCTGGGTCACTTTGAGGGAGCTACGGTCACTCTGGGTCTCTCTGAGAGAGCTGCGGTCACTCTGGGTCACTATGAGAGAGCAGCGGTCACTCTGGGTCTCTCTGAGAGAGCTGCGGTCACTCTGGGTCTCTCTGAGAGAGCTGCGGTCACTCTGGGTCACTATGAGAGAGCAGCGGTCACTCTGGGTCTCTCTGAGAGAGCAGCGGTCACTCTGGGTCACTATGAGAGAGCAGCGGTAACTCTGGGTCACTCTGAGAGAGCAGCAGTCACTCTGGGTCACTCTGAGAGAGCAGCAGTCACTCTGGGTCACTCTGAGGGAGCTGTGGTCACTCTGGGTCACTCTGAGAGAGCTGCAGTCACTCTGGGTCACTCTGAGGGAGCTGTGGTCACTCCGGGTCACTCTGAGGGAGCTGTCATCACTCCCGGTCACTCTAAGAGAACTGCAGTCATTCCAGGTCACTCAGAGGGAGCTGTGGACATTCCAGGTCACTCTGAGGGAGCTGCGGTCACTCTGGGTCACTCTGAGGGTGCTGCGGTCACTCCAGGTCACTCTGAGGGAGCTGCAGTCACTCCAGGTCACTCTGAGGGAGCTGCGGTCACTCTGGATCACTCTGAGGGAGCTGTGGTCTCTGTGGGTCACTCTGAAGGAGCTGTGGTCACTCCGGGTCACTCTGACAGAGCAGCGGTCACTCTGGGTCACTCTGAGGGAGCAGCGGTAACTCCGGGTCACTCTGAGGGAGCTGCAGTCACTCTGGGTCACTCTGAGGGTGCTGAGGTCACTCCGGGCACTCTGAGGGAGCTGCAGTCACTCCAGGTCACTCTGAGGGAGCTGCGGTCACTCTGGATCACTCTGAGGGAGCTGCGGTCTCTGTGGGTCACTCTGAAGGAGCTGTGGTCACTCCGGGTCACTCTGACGGAGCAGCGGTCACTCTGGGTCACTCTGAGGGAGCAGCGGTAACTCCGGGTCACTCTGAGGGAGCTGCGGTCACTCCGGGTCACGCTGAGGGAGCTGCGGTCACTCTGGGTCACTCTGAGAGAGCTGTAGTCACTCTGGGTCACTCTAAGGGAGCAGCGGTCACTCCCGGTCACTCTGACAGAGCAGCAGTCACTCCGGGTCACTCTGAGGTAGTGGCGGTCACTCCAGGTCACTCTGAGGGAGCTGTGGTCACTCTGGGTCACTCTGAGGTAGCGGCGGTCACTCCGGGTCACTCTGAGGGAGCAGTGGTCACTCCGGGTCACTCTGAGGGTGCTGTGGTCACTCTGAGGGAGCAGCGGTCACTCTGGGTCACTCTGAGGGAGCTGTGGTCACTCCGGGTCACTCTGAGGGAGCTGTCATCACTCCGGGTCACTCTGAGGGAGCTGTGGTCATTCCAGGTCACTCTGACAGAGCAGCGGTCACTCCAGGTCACTCTGAGGGAGCTGCGGTCACTCTGGGTCACTCTGAGGGTGCTGCGGTCACTCCGGGTCACTCTGAGGGAGCTGCAGTCACTCCAGGTCCCTCTGAGGGAGCTGCGGTCACTCTGGATCATTCTGAGGGAGCTGCGGTCTCTGTGGGTCACTCTGAAGGAGCTGTGGTCACTCTGGGTCACTCTGACGGAGCAGCGGTCACTCTGGGTCATTCTGAGGGAGCAGCGGTAACTCCGGGTCACTCTGAGGGAGCTGCGGTCACTCTGGGTCACTCTGAGGGAGCTGTGGTCACTCCGGGTCACTCTGAGGGAGCTATGGTCACTCTGGGTCACTCTAAGGGAGCAGCAGTCACTCCCGGTCACTCTGACAGAGCAGCGGTCACTCCGGGTAACTCTGAGGTAGTGGCGGTCACTCCCGGTCACTCTGAGGGAGCTGTGGTCACTCTGGGTCACTCTGAGGTAGCGGCGGTCACTCTGGGTCACTCTGAGGCAGCTGCGGTCACTCCGGGTCGCTCTGAGGTAGTGGCGGTCACTCCAGGTCACTCTGAGGGAGCTGTGGTCACTCTGGGTCACTCTGAGGGAGCTGTGGTCACTCTGAGGGAGCAGCGGTCACTCCAGGTCACTCTGAGGGAGCTGTGGTCATTCCAGGTCACTCTGACAGAGCAGCGGTCACTCCGGGTCACTCTGAGGGAGCTGTGGTCACTCTGGGTCACTCTGAGGGAGCAGCGGTCACTCTGGGTCACTCTGAGGGAGCAGTGGTCACTCCCGGTCACTCTGACAGAGCAGCGGTCACTCAAGGTCACTCTGAGGGTTCTGCGGTCACTCTGGGTCACTCTGAGGGAGCTGCGGTCACTCCGGGTCACTCCGAGGGAGCTGTGGTCACTCTGCGGGAGCTGTGGTCACTCCCGGTCACTCTGAGGGAGCTGTGGTCATTCCAGGTCACTCTGAGGAAGCTGCGGTCACTGCAGGTCACTCTGAGGGAGCAGCAGTCACTCTGGGTCACTCTGAGGGAGCAGCAGTCACTCCGGGTCACTCTGAGGGAGCTGTGGTCACTCCGGGTCACTCTGAGGGAACAGTGGTCACTCCGGGTCACTCTGAGGGAGCTGTGGTCACTCTGAGGGAGCAGCGGTCACTCTGGGTCACTCTGAGGGAGCTGTGGTCACTCCGGGTCACTCTGAGGGAGCTGTCATCACTCCCGGTCACTCTGAGGGAGCTGTGGTCATTCTGGGTCACTCTGAGGGAGCAGCGGTCACTCTGGGTCACTCTGAGGGAGCAGCGATCACTCCTGGTCACTCTGACAGAGCAGAAGTCACTCCAGGTCACTCTGAGGGATCTGTGGTCACTCTGGGTCACTCTGAGGGAGCTGCGGTCACTCCAGGTCACTCTGAGGGAGCTGTGGTCACTCCGGGTCACTCTGAGGGAGCAGCAGTCACTCCGGGTCACTCTGAGGGAGTTGTGGTCACTCTGAGGGAACTGTGGTCACTCTGGGTCACTCTGAGGGAGCTGTCGTCACTCCCAGTCACTCTGAGGGAGCTGTGGTCATTCCGGGTCACTCTGACAGAGCAGCAGTCAATCCGGGTCACTCTGAGGGAGCAGCGGTCACTCTGGGTTACTCTGACAGAGCAGCGGTCACTCCGGGTCACTCTGAGGGAGCTGTGGTCACTCCCGGTCACTCTGAGGGAGCTGCAGTCACTCCGGGTCACTCCGAGAGAGCAGCGGTCACTCCGGGTCAGTCTGAGGGAGCTGTGGTCACTCCCGGTCACTCTGAGGGAGCTGCAGTCACTCCGGGTCACTCCGAGAGAGCAGTGGTCACTCCGGGTCAGTCTGAGGGAGCTGTGGTCACTCCCGGTCACTCTGAGGGAGCTGCAGTCACTCCGGGTCACTCCGAGAGAGCAGTGGTCACTCCGGGTCACTCCGAGAGAGCAGTGGTCACTACGGGTCAGTCTGAGGGAGCTGTGGTCACTCTGGGTCACTCTGAGGGAGCAGCGGTCACTCCGGGTCACTCCGAGAGAGCAGTGGTCACTCCGGGTCACTCTGAGGGAGCTGTGGTCACTCTGAGGGAGCAGCGGTCACTCTGGGTCACTCTGAGGGAGCTGTGGTCACTCCGGGTCACTCTGAGGGAGCTGTCATCACTCCCGGTCACTCTGAGGGAGCTGTGGTCATTCTGGGTCACTCTGAGGGAGCAGCGGTCACTCTGGGTCACTCTGAGGGAGCAGCGGTAACTCCGGGTCACTCTGAGGGAGCTGCAGTCACTCTGGGTCACTCTGAGGGTGCTGAGGTCACTCCGGGCACTCTGAGGGAGCTGCAGTCACTCCAGGTCACTCTGAGGGAGCTGCGGTCACTCTGGATCACTCTGAGGGAGCTGCGGTCTCTGTGGGTCACTCTGAAGGAGCTGTGGTCACTCCGGGTCACTCTGACGGAGCAGCGGTCACTCTGGGTCACTCTGAGGGAGCAGCGGTAACTCCGGGTCACTCTGAGGGAGCTGCGGTCACTCCGGGTCACGCTGAGGGAGCTGCGGTCACTCTGGGTCACTCTGAGAGAGCTGTAGTCACTCTGGGTCACTCTAAGGGAGCAGCGGTCACTCCCGGTCACTCTGACAGAGCAGCAGTCACTCCGGGTCACTCTGAGGGAACAGTGGTCACTCCGGGTCACTCTGAGGGAGCTGTGGTCACTCTGAGGGAGCAGCGGTCACTCTGGGTCACTCTGAGGGAGCTGTGGTCACTCCGGGTCACTCTGAGGGAGCTGTCATCACTCCCGGTCACTCTGAGGGAGCTGTGGTCATTCTGGGTCACTCTGAGGGAGCAGCGGTCACTCTGGGTCACTCTGAGGGAGCAGCGATCACTCCTGGTCACTCTGACAGAGCAGAAGTCACTCCAGGTCACTCTGAGGGATCTGTGGTCACTCTGGGTCACTCTGAGGGAGCTGCGGTCACTCCAGGTCACTCTGAGGGAGCTGTGGTCACTCCGGGTCACTCTGAGGGAGCAGCAGTCACTCCGGGTCACTCTGAGGGAGTTGTGGTCACTCTGAGGGAACTGT
>JANJGN010002701.1:35000-61778 GCA_026770705.1 Isurus oxyrinchus
GAGAGCAAGTGTGTGTGTGTGTGTGTGTGAGAGCACATGTGTGTGTGTGAGACAGAGCACGCGTGTGTGTGTGAGGATCTGTGTGTGTGTGTGTGTGTGTGTTTATGTGCAAGAGAGCGTGTGTGTTTGTGTGCGGTGTGAGAGAGCGTGTGCATGAGAGGTCGCGTGTATGAGAGAGCGCATGTGTGCCTGTGTGTGTGTGTGTGAGTGCGTGTGTGTGAATGTGTGTGAGAGAGGGCGTGTGTGTGTGTGAATGTATTTGCTTGTGTGTAAGTGAATGTATGTGTGTGTGTGTCTGAAATAGTGTATGTGAATGAGTGTATATGTGAGTGTATATGTATACATGGGAGTGTGTGTTTATCTGTCTGTGAGAGTGTGTGTGTGTGAGAATGTGTGTGTGAGTACGTGGGACAGTGTGTGTCAGTATGTGAATACCTGAGTGACTGAGTGTGTGAGGGAGTGCGTGTGTGTGCGTGTGAGAGAGAGAGAGAGAATGTGTGAGTGTGTGAGAGAGAATGTGTGTGTGTGTGTGTGTGTTGTGTGTGTGTGTGTGTGATTGTGTGAGAGAGAGAGAGTGAGTGTGTGTGTGTGAGGGAGGGAGAGAGGGTGTGTGTGTTTTTGTGAGGGAGAGAAAAAGGGTGTGTGTGTGTGTGAGCTTGTGTGTGTGTGTGTGTGTGTGTGTGTGAGGGACAGAGAGAGAGTGTGAGTGTATGTATGTGTGTGTGCGCGTGTGAGCTTGTGTGTGTGTGTGTGTGTGTGTGTGCGTGATGTGTCAGTGTGTGTGTCTCAACGTCAGCTCCTGTACATGTACGTTGTAGGTGAGGTGCATCTTAAATTGCAGCCTTAATGTAATATAAGATGCACCATCAGCCCAGTGCAAATGTAACGCAGTCTACTCCTTAAACCCCAACCAAACTCCATCTTAAAGCACAACGTACGTCAACTACTAAAGCTGCCATAAGCTCCAGTGATGGAGTGCACCGTAACAGCGCCGTAAACCGAGCGTAAAATCCACCCGGATGCCCGGTCGCTGTTGGAGAGGGACTGTTAAGCACGGCACTCGCTAACCTCCAAACTTAACTTTAGCGTAACCCCCAAACTTAGACCAGGGCAAGCACGGCGGGGGAGGGGGAGCTGAGCCGCAAACTTCACCGTAAACGGGGAGCTCCGGCTTACGTGGCGGGAGGATGTAACGCAGAAAAGAGTCGCGTTGGTGGCTGAGGGGGGGGAAGCGGGAGGGTGGGGGCTAAGTCCAACGTAACTAAGATGAAGTGAAGTCAAAGCGAACCCTCGGTGCCTGACCTCCCGGTGGCTGTTTTGTCGTTACAGGCGTGGTACGAGCTGGTTGTTAGCGTCCGGGGAAGGAGCGGGGAGAACCATGAGCGGTGGCCCGGTCCCTGTTGGGTACCGCTGGGTGGCGGTGGCGGTGATGGTGTGGGTCCTGAACCTGTCGCTGAGTGACTCCCACCAGGGGACCCAGCCACACTCCATCAAGATCGAAGGGGACATCACCCTAGGGGGTCTCTTCCCCGTCCATGGCAAGGGTCCGGTCGGGGTCTCGTGCGGTGACATCAAGAAGGAGAAGGGGGTCCATCGGATGGAGGCCATGCTCTACGCGCTGGATCAGATCAACGGGGACCCCGAGCTCCTCCCCAACATCACCCTGGGCGCTCGGATCCTGGACACCTGCTCCCGAGACATCTACGCCCTGGAGCAGTCGCTGACCTTTGTCCAGGCCCTGATCCAGAAGGACACCTCGGACATCAGGTGCACCAACGGCGAAGCCCCCATCATCCCCAAGCCGGAACGGGTGATAGGAGTGATCGGGGCCTCGGCCAGCTCCGTGTCCATCATGGTGGCCAACGTGCTGAGGCTGTTTGCAGTTAAGTGACGGCAACGGTGGGGGGGGGTGAGGGGGGAGGGGAGGGGGTGGGGGGGGGTGCTGGGGAGGAGGGTGGCGGAGAGGGGAGGAGGTGGGGGATGAGGGGAGGAGGTGGGGGATGAGGGAAGGAGGAGGGGGATGAGGGGATAAAGACAGGTCATTTTTATTGGTCACTCTGGATGTGATCCCACGGCTCCCTCAGCACTGACCCTCCCACAGTGCGGCGCTCCCTCAGCACTGACCCTCCCACAGTGCGGCGCTCCCTCAGCACTGACCCTCCCACAGTGCGGCGCTCCCTCAGCACTGACCCTCCGACAGTGCGGCTCTCCCTCAGCACTGACCCTCCGACAGTGCGGCGCTCCCTCAGCACTGACCCTCCCACAGTGCGGCACTCCCTCAGCACTGACCCTCCGACAGCGCGGCGCTCCCTCAGCACTGACCCTCCGACAGTGCGGCGCTCCCTTAGCACTGACCCTCCCACAGTGCGGCTTTCCCTCAGCACTGACCCTTCCACAGTGCGGCGCTCCCTCAGTGCTGACCCTCCGACAGTGCGGCGCTCCCTCAGCACTGACCCTCCGACAGTGCGGCACTCCCTCAGCACTGACCCTCCCACACTGCGGCGCTCCCTCAGCACTGACCCTCCGACAGTGCGGCGCTCCCTCAGCACTGACCCTCCCACAGTGCGGCGCTCCCTCAGCACTGACCCTCCGACAGTGCGGCGCTCCCTCAGCACTGACTCTCCCACAGTGCGGTGCTCCCTCAGCACTGACCCTTCCACAGTGCGGCGCTCCCTCAGTGCTGACCCTCCGACAGTGCGGCGCTCCCTCAGCACTGAACCTCCGACAGTGCGGCGCTCCGTCAGCACTGACCCTCCGACAGTGCAGCGCTCCCTCAGCTCTCACCCTCCGACAGCGCGCCGCTCCCTCAGCACTGACCCTCCGACAGTTCGGCGCTCCCTCAGCACTGACCCTCCCACAGTGCGGCTCTCCCTCAGCGCTGACCCTCCCACAGTGCGGCGCACCCTCAGCACTGACCCTCCGACAGTGCGGCGCTCCCTCAGCACTGACCCTCCGACAGTGCAACTCTCCCTCAGCACTGACCCTCTGACAGTGCGGCTCTCCCTCAGCACTGACCCTCTGACAGTGCGGCGCTCCCTCAGTGCTGACCCTCCGACAGTGCGGTGCTCCCTCAGCACTGACCCTTCAATAGTGCGGCACTCCCTCAGCACTGACCCTCCCACAGTGCTGGGCTCCCTCAGCACTGACCCTCCGACAGTGCGGTACTCCCTCAGCACTGACCCTCCCACAGTGCGGCGCTCCCTCAGCACTGACCCTCCGACAGTGCGGCGCTCCCTCAGCTCTCACCCTCCGACAGCGCGCCGCTCCCTCAGCACTGACCCTCCCACAGTTCGGCGCTCCCTCAGCACTGACCCTCCCACAGTGCGCGGTTCCCTCAGCGCTGACCCTCCGACAGTGCGGCGCTCCCTCAGCACTGACCCTCCGACAGTGCGGCGCTCCCTCAGCACTGACCCTCCGACAGTGCGGCGCTCCCTCAGTGCTGACCCTCCGACAGTGCGGCACTCCCTCAGCACTGACCCTTCAATAGTGCGGCGCTCCCTCAGCACTCACCCTCCCACAGTGCGGTGCTGACCCTCCCACAGTGCGGCGCTCCCTCAGCACTGACCCTCCGACAGTGCGGCGCTCCCTCAGCACTGACCCTCCGACAATGCGCCGCTCCCTCAGCACTGACCCTCCGACAATGTGGCGCTCCCTCAGCACTGACCCTCCGACAGTGCGACTCTCCCTCAGCACTGACCGTCTGACAGTGCAGCGCTCCCTCAGTGCTGACCCTCCGACAGTGCGGCGCTCCCTCAGCACTGACCCTTCGATAGTGCGGCGCTCCCTCACCACTGACCCTCCCACAGTGCGGCTCTCCCTCACCACTGACCCTCCCACAGTGCGGCTCTCCCTCAGCACTGACCCTCCGATAGTGCGGCGCTCCCTCAGCACTGACCCTCCGACAGTGCGGCGGTCCCTCAGCGCTGACCCTCCCACAGTGCGGCGCTCCCTCAGCACTGACCCTCCGACAGTGCGGCGCTCCCTCAGCACTGACCCTCCGACGGTACGGCTCTCCCTCAGCACTGACCCTCCCACAGTGCGGCACTCCCTCAGCACTGACCCTCCGACAGTGCGCCGCTCCCTCAGCACTGACCCTCCCACATGCGGCGCTCCCTCAGCACTGACCCTCCCACAGTGCAGCGCTCCCTCAGCACTGACCCTCCCACAGTGCGGCGCTCCCTCAGCACTGACCCTCCGACAGTGCGGCGCTCCCTCAGCACTGACCCTCCCACAGTGCGGTGCTCCCTCAGCACTGACCCTCTGACAGTGCGGCGCTCCCTCGGAGATATAGGATGACTTCTCTCTTCATAGGGCTGGTAGTGGGTGTTGAGGGTGGGGGTTACAGGCAGGTGATTAAGATGATGACCTACAGGACATGAAGCTTAACTCTTGCCCTCTGTTGCCCGTCTCCAGATACCCCAGATTAGCTACGCCTCGACTGCTCCTGAACTGAGTGATAACAATCGCTACGACTACTTCTCGCGAGTGGTTCCCCCAGATTCATACCAGGCCCAGGCTATGGTGGACATTGTTAAGGCTCTGGGCTGGAACTATGTCTCGACCATCGCCTCAGAGGGGAATTACGGAGAGAGCGGGGTTGAAGCATTCTCCCAGATCTCCAGGGAGGCGGGTAAGCTGCTCACTGCCAGCACCCTAAGATCAGCAGCGTCGTGGGAGAGGCCCGAGGGAGCCAGGGTCAACACTACCGTGTAGAACGTTCACTCTCCACAGCGGGGCCCTCACTCCCATCACCGGGACCCTCACTCCCATCACCGGGGCCCTCACTCCCATCACCGGGACCCTCACTCCCATCACCGGGGCCCTCACTCCCATCACCGGGACCCTCACTCCCATCACCGGGACCCTCACTCCCATCAATGGGACCCTCACTCCTATCATCAGGACCCTCACTCCCATCATCGTCTCCCTCACTCCCATCATCAGGACCCTCACTCCCATCACCGGGACCCTCACTCCCATCACCGGGACCCTCACTCCCATCACCGGGACCCTCACTCTCATCATTGTCTCCCTCACTCCCATCACCGGGACCCTCACTCCCATCATCGTCTCCCTCACTCCCATCACCGGGACCCTCACTCCCATCACCGGGACCCTCAGTCCCATCACCGGGACCCTCACTCCCATCACCGGGACCCTCACTCCCATCACCGGGACCCTCAGTCCCATCTCCGGGACTCTCACTCCCATCATCGTCTCCCTCACTCCCATCACCGGGACCCTCACTCCCATCACCGGGACCCTCACTCCCATCACCAGGACCCTCACTCCCATCACCGGGACCCTCACTCCCATCACCGGGACCCTCACTCCCATCATCAGGACCCTCACTCCCATCACCAGGACCCTCACTCCCATCACCGGGACCCTCACTCCCATCATCAGGACCCTCAATCCCATCACCAGGACCCTCACGCCCATCATCAGGACCCTCACTCCCATCATCATCGGGACCCTCACTCCCATCATCAGGACCCTCACTCCCATCACCGGGACCCTCAGTCCCATCACCGGGACCCTCAGTCCCATCATCGTCTCCCTCACTCCCATCACCGGGACCCTCACTCCCATCACCGGGACCCTCAGTCCCATCACCGGGACCCTCACTCCCATCACCGGGACCCTCAGTCCCATCTCCGGGACTCTCACTCCCATCACCGGGACCCTCACTCCCATCACCGGGACCCTCACTCCTATCACCGGGACCCTCAGTCCCATCTCCGGGACTCTCACTCCCATCATCGTCTCCCTCACTCCCATCACCGGGACCCTCACTCCCATCACCGGGACCCTCAGTCCCATCTCCGGGACTCTCACTCCCATCATCGTCTCCCTCACTCCTATCACCGGGACCCTCACTCCCATCATTGAGACCCTCACTCCCATTATCGTCTCCCTCACTCCCGTCACCGGGACCCTCACTCCCATCATCAGGACCCTAAATCCCATCATCGTCTCCCTCACTCCCGTCACCGGGACCCTCACTCCCATCATCAGGACCCTCACTCCCATCACCGGGACCCTCACTCCCATCATCAGGGCCCTCACTCCCATCATCGTCTCCCTCACTCCCATCATCGGGACCCTCACTCTCATCACTGGGACCCACACTCAAATCACCGGGACCCTCACTCCCATCATCAGGACCCTCACTCCTATCACCGGGACACTCACGTCCATCATCGGGACCCTCACTCTCATCACCGGGACCCTCACTCTCATCATCGAGTCCCTCACTCCCATCATCGAGACCCTCACTCCCATCATCAGGACCCTAAATCCCATCATCGTCTCCCTCACTCCCATCATTGGGACCCTCACTCCCATCATCAGGACCCTCACTCCCATCACCGGGACCCTCACTCCCATCATGAGGACCCTCACTCTCATCACTTGGGACCCACACTCAAATCACCGGGACCCTCACTCCCATCATCAGGACCCTCACTCCTATCACCGGGACCCTCACGCCCATCATCGGGACCCTCACTCTCATCACCGGGACCCTCACTCTCATCATCGAGTCCCTCACTCCCATCATCGTCTCCCTCACTCCCATCATCAGGACCCTCACTCCCATCATCGTCTCCCTCTCTCCCATCATTGTCTCCCTCACTCTGATCATCGTCTCCCTCAATCCCATCATCGTCTCCCTCACTCCCATCATCGGGACCCTCACTCCCATCTTCTCCCCACCTCACTCCCATCATCGTCTCCCTCACTCCTATCATCAGGACCCTCACTCCCATCATCAGGACCCTCAATCTCATCACCGGGTCCCTCACTCCCATCATCAGGACCCTCACTCCCATCATCGTCACCCTCACTCCCATCATCGTCCCCCTCACTCCCATCATCATCTCCCTCACTCCCATCATCGTCTCCCTCTATCTTAACACCGTCTCCCTCACTCCCATCATCAGGAGCCTCACTCCCATCACCGGGACCCTCACTCCCATCATTGTCTCCCTCACTCCCATCACCAGGTCCCTCACACCCATCATCGTCTCGCTCACTCCCATCATCAGGAACCTCACTCCCATCATCGTCTCCCTCACTCTGATCATCGTCTCCCTCACTCTCATCATCGTCTCCCTCACTCCCATCATCGAGACCCTCAATCCCATCATCTCCCCACTTCACTCCCATCATCAGGACCCTCACTCCCATCATCATCTCCCTCACTCCCATCATCGTCTCCCTCACTCTCATCATTGGGACCCTCACTCCCATCTTCGGGACCCTCACTCCCATCATTGTTCCCCTCACTCCCATCACCGGGACCCTCACTCCCATCATCGGGACCCTCACTCCCATCACCGGGACCCTCACTCCCATCATCGAGACCCTCACTCGCATCATCGGGGCCCTCACTCCCATCATTGTTCCCCTCACTGCCATCATCGGGACCCTCACTCCATCACCGGGACCCTCAATCCCATCACCGGGACCCTCACTCCCATCATCGTCTCCCTCACTCCCATCACCGGAACCCTCAATTCCATCACCGGGACCCTCACTCCCATCACCTGGACGCTCACTCCCATCACTAGGACCCTCACTCCCATCATCGGGACCCTCACTCCCAACATCAGGACCCTCACTCCCATCATCGGGACACTCACTCCCAACATCAGGACCCTCACTCCCATCATCGGGACCCTCACTCCCATCATCGGGACCCTCACTCCCAACATCAGGACCCTCACTCACATCATCATCTCCCTCACTCCCTTCGCCCGGACCCTCACTCCCACATCTCCCCCTCACTCCCATCATCGGGACCCTCACTCCCATCATCATCTCCCTCACTCCCACCACCGGGACCTTCAATCCCATCACCGGGACCCTCACTCCCATCATCGTCTCCCTCACTCCCATCACCAGGACCCTCACTCCCATCATCAGGACCCTCACTCCCATCACCGGGACCCTCACTCCCATCATCAGGACCCTCAATCCCATCATCGTCTCCCTCACTCCCATCATCAGGACCCTAACTCTCATCACCGGGACCCTCACTCCTATCATCGGGATCCTCACTCCCATCATCGTCTCCCTCTATCTCATCATCGTCTCCCACACTCTCATCATCAGGACCCTCACTCCCATCACCGGGACCCTCACTCCCATCATCAGGACCCTCACTCCCATCATCGTCTCCCTCACTCCCATCATCGTCTCCCTCACTCCCATCATCATCTCCCTCACTCCCATCATCGTCTCCCTCACTCCCATCATCGTCTCCCTCACTCTCATCATCGTCTCCCTCACTCCCATCACCAGGACCCTCACTCCCATCACCGGGACCCTCACTCCCATCACCGGGACCTTCACTCTCATCATCATCTCCCTCACTCCCATTTATCGTCTCCCTCACTCTCATCATCAGGACCCTCACTCCCATCATCGTCTCCCTCACTCTCATCTTCAGGACCCTCACTCCCATCATCGTCTCCCTCACTCCCATCATGGGGACCCTCACTCCCATCATCATCTCCCTCACTCCCATCATCGGGACCCTCACTCTCATCATCGGGACCCTCACTCTCATCACTGGGACCCTCACGCACATCACCGGGACCCTCACTCCCATCATCAGGACCCTCACTCCTATCACCGGGACACTCACGCCCATCATCGGGACCCTCACTCTCATCACCGACACCCTCACTCCTATCATCGGGATCCTCACCCCCATCATCATCTCCCTCTATCTTAACACCGTCTCCCTCACTCTCATCATCAGGACCCTCACTTCCATCATCAGGACCCTCACTCCCATCATCAGGAGCCTCACTCCCATCATCGTCTCCCTCACTCTGATCATCGTCTCCCTCACTCTCATCATCGTCTCCCTCACTCCCATCATCGAGACCCTCACTCCCATCATCTCCCCACCTCACTCCCATCATCAGGACCCTCACTCCCATCATCATCTCCCTCACTACCATCATCGTCTCCCTCACTCTCATCATTGGGACCCTCACTCCCATCATCGGGACCCTCACTCCCATCATTGTTCCCCTCACTCCCATCACCGGGACCCTCACTCCCATCATCGGGACCCTCACTCCCATCACCGGGACCCTCACTCCCATCATCGGGACCCTCACTCCCATCATCGGGACCCTCACTCGCATCATCGGGGCCCTCACTCCCATCATTGTTCCCCTCACTGCCATCATCGGGACCCTCACTCCATCACCGGGACCCTCAATCCCATCACCGGGACCCTCACTCCCATCATCGTCTCCCTCACTCCCATCACCGGAACCCTCAATTCCATCACCGGGACCATCACTCCCATCACCTGGACGCTCACTCCCATCACTAGGACCCTCACTCCCATCATCGGGACCCTCACTCCCAACATCAGGAACCTCACTCCCATCATCGGGATCCTCACTCCCATCATCGGGAGCCTCACTCCCAACATAATCTCCCTCACTCCCTTCGCCGGGACCCTCACTCCCACCATCTCCCCCTCACTCCCATCATCGGGACCCTCACTCCCATCATCATCTCCCTCACTCCCACCACCGGGACCCTCAATCCCATCACTGGGACCCTCACTCCCATCATCGTCTCCCTCACTCCCATCACCGGGACACTCACTCCCATCATCAGGACCCTCACTCCCATCACCGGGACCCTCACTCCCATCACCGGGACCCTCACTCTCATCATCGTCTCCCTCACTCCCATCATCGTCTCCCTCACTCTCATCATCATCTCCCTCTATCCTAACACCGTCTCCCTCACTCTCATCATCAGGACCCTCACGCCCATCATCAGGACCCTCACTCCCATCATCAGGACCCTCACTCCCATCATCGTCTCACTCACTCCCATCATCAGGACCCTCTCTCACATCATCGACTCCCTGACTCCCATCACCGGGACGCTCACTCCCATCATTGTCTCCCTCACTCCCTTCACCGGGACCCTCACTCCCATCATCGTCTCCCTCACTCCCATCATCGGGACCCTCACTCCCATCATCAGGACCCTCACTCTCAACATTGTCTCCCTCACTCCCCTCATCGTCTCCCTCAATCCCATCACCAGGACCCTCACTCCCATCATCAGGATCCTTACCCCCATCATCATCTCCCTCACTCTCATCATCGTCTCTCACACTCCTATCATTGTCTCCTTCACTCTCATCATCGTCTCCCTCACTCCCATCATCGAGCCCTCACTCCCATCATATCCCCACCTCACTCCCATCATCAGGACCCTCACTCCCATCATCAGGACCCTCACTCCCAGCATCAGGACCCTCACTCCCAGCATCAGGACCCTCACTCCCATCACCGGGACCCTCACTCCCATCATTGCTCCCCTCACTCCCATCGTTGGGACCCTCACTCCCATCATCGGGATCCTCACACGCATCATTGGGACCCTCACTCTCATCACCGGGACCCTCACTCCCATCATCAGGACCCTCACTCCCATCACCGGGACCCTCACTCCCATCATCAGGACCCTCACTCCCATCATCATCTCGCTCACTCCCATCATTGGGATCCTCACTCGCATCATTGGGACCCTCACTCCCATCACCGGGACCCTCACTCCCATAATCGGGATCCTCATTCCCATCACCAGGAACCTCACTCCCATCACCAGGACCCTCACTCCCATCATTGTCTCCCTCACACCCATCACCGGGACCCTCACTCTCACCATCAGGACCCTCACTCCCATCATCAGGACCCTCACTCCCATCACCGGGACCCTCACCCCCATAATTGGGACCCTCATTCCCATCATCATCGGGACCCTCACTCCCATCATCGTCTCCCTCACTCCCATCATTGTCTCCCTCACTCCCATCACCAGGAACCTCACTCTCATCATCAGGACCCTCACTCCCATCATCGTCTCCCTCACTCCCATCATCGTCTCCCTCACTCCCAT
The DNA here is from genome assembly GCA_026770705.1 of Isurus oxyrinchus. Lineage (NCBI taxonomy): Eukaryota > Metazoa > Chordata > Chondrichthyes > Lamniformes > Lamnidae > Isurus > Isurus oxyrinchus. The sequence goes on from JANJGN010002701.1 coordinate 45,951, forward strand.
CATAATCTCCCTCACTCCCATCACCGGGACCCTCACTCCCATCATTGTCTCCCTCACTCCCATCACCAGGAACCTCACTCTCATCATCAGGACCCTCACTCCCATCATCGTCTCCCTCACTCTCAACATCGTCTCCCTCACTCCCATCATCATCGGGACCCTCACTCCCATCATCGGGACCCTCACTCCCATCATTGTTCCCCTCACTCCCATCACCAGGAACCTCACTCCCATCATTGAGACCCTCACTCCCATCATCATCTCGCTCTCTCCCATCATCAGGACCCTCACTCCTATCATCATCGTCTCCCTCACTCCCATCATCGGGACCCTCACTCCCATCATCGGCACCCTCACTCCCATCATCGTCTCCCTCACTCCCATCATTGGGACCCTCACTCCTGTCATCGGGATCCTCACTCTCATCATCGGGACGCTCACTCCTATCATTGGGTCCCTTACTCCCATCACCTGGACCCTCACTCCCATCACCGGGACCCTCACTCCCATCAACGGGACCCTCACTTACTTCATCGGGATCCTCACTCTCATCATCGTGACCCTCACTCCCATCATCATCTCCCTCACTCCCATCACCGGGACACTCACAGTCATCAGCGGGACCCTCACTCACATCATCAGGACCCTCACTTCCATCATCAGGACCCTCACTCCCATCATCAGGAGCCTCACTCCCATCATCGTCTCCCTCACTCTGATCATCGTCTCCCTCACTCTCATCATCGTCTCCCTCACTCCCATCATCGAGACCCTCACTCCCATCATCTCCCCACCTCACTCCCATCATCAGGACCCTCACTCCCATCATCATCTCCCTCACTACCATCATCGTCTCCCTCACTCTCATCATTGGGACCCTCACTCCCATCATCGGGACCCTCACTCCCATCATTGTTCCCCTCACTCCCATCACCGGGACCCTCACTCCCATCATCGGGACCCTCACTCCCATCACCGGGACCCTCACTCCCATCATCGGGACCCTCACTCCCATCATCGGGACCCTCACTCGCATCATCGGGGCCCTCACTCCCATCATTGTTCCCCTCACTGCCATCATCGGGACCCTCACTCCATCACCGGGACCCTCAATCCCATCACCGGGACCCTCACTCCCATCATCGTCTCCCTCACTCCCATCACCGGAACCCTCAATTCCATCACCGGGACCATCACTCCCATCACCTGGACGCTCACTCCCATCACTAGGACCCTCACTCCCATCATCGGGACCCTCACTCCCAACATCAGGAACCTCACTCCCATCATCGGGATCCTCACTCCCATCATCGGGAGCCTCACTCCCAACATAATCTCCCTCACTCCCTTCGCCGGGACCCTCACTCCCACCATCTCCCCCTCACTCCCATCATCGGGACCCTCACTCCCATCATCATCTCCCTCACTCCCACCACCGGGACCCTCAATCCCATCACTGGGACCCTCACTCCCATCATCGTCTCCCTCACTCCCATCACCGGGACACTCACTCCCATCATCAGGACCCTCACTCCCATCACCGGGACCCTCACTCCCATCACCGGGACCCTCACTCTCATCATCGTCTCCCTCACTCCCATCATCGTCTCCCTCACTCTCATCATCATCTCCCTCTATCCTAACACCGTCTCCCTCACTCTCATCATCAGGACCCTCACGCCCATCATCAGGACCCTCACTCCCATCATCAGGACCCTCACTCCCATCATCGTCTCACTCACTCCCATCATCAGGACCCTCTCTCACATCATCGACTCCCTGACTCCCATCACCGGGACGCTCACTCCCATCATTGTCTCCCTCACTCCCTTCACCGGGACCCTCACTCCCATCATCGTCTCCCTCACTCCCATCATCGGGACCCTCACTCCCATCATCAGGACCCTCACTCTCAACATTGTCTCCCTCACTCCCCTCATCGTCTCCCTCAATCCCATCACCAGGACCCTCACTCCCATCATCAGGATCCTTACCCCCATCATCATCTCCCTCACTCTCATCATCGTCTCTCACACTCCTATCATTGTCTCCTTCACTCTCATCATCGTCTCCCTCACTCCCATCATCGAGCCCTCACTCCCATCATATCCCCACCTCACTCCCATCATCAGGACCCTCACTCCCATCATCAGGACCCTCACTCCCAGCATCAGGACCCTCACTCCCAGCATCAGGACCCTCACTCCCATCACCGGGACCCTCACTCCCATCATTGCTCCCCTCACTCCCATCGTTGGGACCCTCACTCCCATCATCGGGATCCTCACACGCATCATTGGGACCCTCACTCTCATCACCGGGACCCTCACTCCCATCATCAGGACCCTCACTCCCATCACCGGGACCCTCACTCCCATCATCAGGACCCTCACTCCCATCATCATCTCGCTCACTCCCATCATTGGGATCCTCACTCGCATCATTGGGACCCTCACTCCCATCACCGGGACCCTCACTCCCATAATCGGGATCCTCATTCCCATCACCAGGAACCTCACTCCCATCACCAGGACCCTCACTCCCATCATTGTCTCCCTCACACCCATCACCGGGACCCTCACTCTCACCATCAGGACCCTCACTCCCATCATCAGGACCCTCACTCCCATCACCGGGACCCTCACCCCCATAATTGGGACCCTCATTCCCATCATCATCGGGACCCTCACTCCCATCATCGTCTCCCTCACTCCCATCATTGTCTCCCTCACTCCCATCACCAGGAACCTCACTCTCATCATCAGGACCCTCACTCCCATCATCGTCTCCCTCACTCCCATCATCGTCTCCCTCACTCCCATCATAATCTCCCTCACTCCCATCACCGGGACCCTCACTCCCATCATTGTCTCCCTCACTCCCATCACCAGGAACCTCACTCTCATCATCAGGACCCTCACTCCCATCATCGTCTCCCTCACTCTCAACATCGTCTCCCTCACTCCCATCATCATCGGGACCCTCACTCCCATCATCGGGACCCTCACTCCCATCATTGTTCCCCTCACTCCCATCACCAGGAACCTCACTCCCATCATTGAGACCCTCACTCCCATCATCATCTCGCTCTCTCCCATCATCAGGACCCTCACTCCTATCATCATCGTCTCCCTCACTCCCATCATCGGGACCCTCACTCCCATCATCGGCACCCTCACTCCCATCATCGTCTCCCTCACTCCCATCATTGGGACCCTCACTCCTGTCATCGGGATCCTCACTCTCATCATCGGGACGCTCACTCCTATCATTGGGTCCCTTACTCCCATCACCTGGACCCTCACTCCCATCACCGGGACCCTCACTCCCATCAACGGGACCCTCACTTACTTCATCGGGATCCTCACTCTCATCATCGTGACCCTCACTCCCATCATCATCTCCCTCACTCCCATCACCGGGACACTCACAGTCATCAGCGGGACCCTCACTCACATCATCAGGACCCTCACTCCCATCATCAGGACCCTCACTCCCATCATCATCTCCCTCACTCCCATCACCAGGACACTCACTCTCATCATCGTCTCCCTCACTCCCATCACGAGGACCCTCACTCCCATCATCATCTCCCTCACTCCCATCATCGTCTCCCTCACTCCCATCATCATCTGCCTCACTCCCATCGTCATCTCCTTCACTCCCATCATCGTCTCCCTCACTCCCATCATCGGGACCCTCACTCCCATCATCGTCTCCCTCAGTCCCATCATCGTCTCCATCACTCCCATCATCAGGACCCTCACTCCCATCATCGTCTCCCTCACTCCCATCATCGTCTCCCTCACTTCCATCACCAGGACCCTCACTCTTATCATCGAGACCCTCACTCCCATCACTGGGCCCCTCACTCCCATCATCATCTCCCTCACTGCCATCATCATCTCCCTCACTCCCATCATTGTCTCCCTCACTCGCATCACCGGGACCCTCACTCCCATCACTGTGCCCCTCACTCCCATCATCATCTCCCTCACTGCCATCAATGGGATCCTCACTCCCATCATCATCTCCCTCACTCCCATCAATGGGACCCTCACTCCCATCATCATCTCCCTCACTCCCATCATCATCTCCCTCACTCCCATCATCGTCTCCCTCACTCCCATCATCGTCTCCCTCACTCCCATCATCGTCTCCCTCACTCTCATCATCAAGTCCCTCACTCCCATCATCTCCCCGCTCACTCTCATCATCAACTCCCTCACTCTCATCATCAGGACCCTCACTCCCATCAATGGGACCCTCACTCCCATCATCGTCTCCCTCACTCCCATCATCAGGACCCTCAATCCCATCATCAGGACCCTCGGTCCCATCACTGGGACCCTCACTCCCATAATTGGGATCCTCACTCCCATCACTGGGACCCTCACTCCCATCATTGGGACCCTCACTCTCATCATTGTTCCCCTCACTCCTATCATCGGGACCCTCATTCCCATCATCATCGGGACCCTCACTCCCTTCATCGGGACCCTCACTCTCATCATCGGGACCCTCACTCCCATCATCATCGGGACCCTCACTCCCATCATTGTTCCCCTCACTCCCATCATCGGGACCCTCACTCCCATCATTGTTCCCCTCACTCCCATCAAAGGGACACTCAGTGCCATCACCGGGACCCTCTCTCCCATCACCGCATCCCTCTCTCCCTTCATCACCGGGACCCTCACTCCCATCATCGACACCCTCACACCCATCATCGTCTCGCTCACTCCCATCATCAGGACAATCACTCCCATCTCCGGGACCCTCAGTCCCATCACCGGGACCCTCACTCCCATCATCGTCTCCCTCACTCCCATCGCCGGGATCCTCACTCTCATCATCAGGACCCTCACTCCCATCATCGTCTCCCTCACTCCCATCACCAGGACCCTCACTCCCATCATCGGGACCCTCACTGCCATCATGGGGACCCTCACTCCCATCATCGTCTCCCTCACTCCCATCTTCGGGACCCTCACTCCCATCATCATCTCCCTCACTCCCATCATCTTCTCCCTCACTCCCATCATCGTCTCCCTCACTCCCATCATCATCTCCCTCACTCCCATCGTCATCTCCCTCACTCCCATCATCGTCTCCCTCACTCCCATCACCAGGACCCTCACTCCCATCACCAGGACCCTCACTCCCATCATCGGGACCCTCACTGCCATCATGGGGACCCTCACTCCCATCATCGTCTCCCTCACTCCCATCTTCGGGACCCTCACTCCCATCATCATCTCCCTCACTCCCATCATCTTCTCCCTCACTCCCATCATCGTCTCCCTCACTCCCATCATCATCTCCCTCACTCCCATCGTCATCTCCCTCACTCCCATCATCGTCTCCCTCACTCCCATCACCAGGATCCTCACTCCCATCACCAGGACCCTCACTCCCAACATCATCTCCCTCACTCCCATCATCGAGACCCTCACACACATCACCGGGACCCTCACTCCTATCATCATCTCCCTCACTCCCATCATCAGTGGGACGCTCACTCCCATCATCGAGGCCCTCACTCCCATCACCTGGACAATCACTCTCATCATCATCAGGTCCCTCAATCCCATCATCTTCAGGACCCTCACTCCCATCATCATCTCCCTCACTCCCATCACCGTGAACCTCACTCCCATCATCGTTCCCCTCATTCCCATCATCACCGGGACCCTCACTCCCATCACCGGGACAATCACTCTCATCATCATCAGGACCCTCACTCCCATCATCATCAGGACCCTCACTCCCATCATCGTCTCCCTCACTCCCATCACTGGGATCCCCACTCCCATCATCATCTCCCTCACTCCCATCATTGTCTCCCTCACTCCCATCATCATCTCCCTCACTCCCAGTAATGGGACCCTCACTCCCATCATCGTCTTCTCACACCCATCATCAGGGCCCTCACTCCCATCATCGAGACCCTCACTCCCATCACCGGGACCCTCACTCCTATCATCATCTCCCTCACTCCCATCACCGTGAACCTCACTCCCATTATCGTCGCCCTCATTCCAATCACCAGGACCCTCACTCCCATCATCGAGTCCCTCACTCCTATCATCATCTCCGTCACTCCCATCACCGTGAACCTCACTCCCATCATCACCGGGACCCTCACTAGCACCGGGACCCTCACTCCCATCAGCGGGACAATCACTCTCATCATCATCAGGACCCTCACTTCCATCATCATCAGAACCCTCACTCCCATCATCAGGATCCTCACTCCCATCACCGGGACCCTCACTCCCATCACTGGGACCCTTACTCCCATCATCATCTCCCTCACTCCCATCACTGGGACCCTCACTCCCATCATCATCTCCCTCACTCCCATCATCGTCTCCCTCACTCCCATCATCATCTCCCTCACTCCCATCAATGGGACCCTCACTCCCATCATCATCTCCCTCACTGCCATCATCGTCTCTCTCACTCCCATCACCAGGACCCTCACACCCATCATCGAGACCCTGACTCCCATCACCGGGACCCTGACTCCCATCACCAGGACAATCACTCTCATCATCATCAGAACCCTCACTCTCATCATCATCAGGAACCTCACGCCCATCATCGGGATCCTCACTCCAATCATTGGGACCCTCACTCCCATCATCGTCTCCCTCACTCCCATCATCGGGACCCTCACTCTCATCATCAACTCCCTCACTCCCATTATCGTCTCCCTCACTCCCATCATCGTCTCCCTCACTCCCATCATCAGGACCCTCACTCCCATCATCGTCTCTCACACTCCCATCATCGTCTCCCTCATTCTCAACATCGTCTCCCTCACTCCCATCATCGTCTCCCTCAATCCCATCACCAGGACCCTCACTCCCAAAATCATGTCCCTCAATCCCATCACCAGGACTCTCACTCCCATCACCAGGGCCCTCACTCCCATCATCGTCTCCCTCAATCCCATCACCAGGACCCTCAATCCCATCACCAGGGCCCTCACTCCCAACATCGGGACCCCCACTCCCATCATCATCTCCCTCACTCCCATCATTGTCTCCCTCACTCCCATCATCATCTCCCTCACTCCCAGCAATGGTCCCTCACTCCCATCATCGGGACCCTCACTCCCATCATCAACTCCCTCAATCCCATCATCGTCTCCCTCACTCCCATCATCGTCTCCCTCACTCCCATCATCACCGGGACCCTCACTAGCACCGGGACCCTCACTCCCATCAGCGGGACAATCACTCTCATCATCATCAGGACCCTCACTCCCATCATCATCAGGACCCTCACTCCCATCATCAGAATCTTCACTCCCATCACCGGGACCCTCACTCCCATCACTGGGACCCTTACTCCCATCATCATCTCCCTCACTCCCATCATCGTCTCCCTCACTCCCATCATCATCTCCCTCACTCCCATCAATGGGACCCTCACTCCCATCATCATCTCCCTCACTCCCATCATCGAGACTCTCACTCCCATCATCGTCACTCTCACTCCCATCACCAGGACCCTCACACCCATCATCGAGACTCTCACTCCCATCACCGGGACCCTGACTCCCATCACCAGGACAATCACTCTCATCATCACCAGGACCCTCACTCCCATCATCAGGATCCTCACTCCAATCATTGGGACCTTCACTCCCATCATCGTCTCCCTCACTCCCATCATCGTCTCCCTCACTCCCATCATCGGGACCCTCACTCCCATCATCGTCTCCCTCACTCCCATCATCGTCTCCCTCACTCCCATCATCGGGACCCTCACTCCCATCATCAACTCCCTCACTCCCATCATCATCTCCCTCACTCCCATCATCGTCTCCCTCACTCCCATCATCGTCTCCCTCACTCCCATCATCGTCTCCCTCACTCCCATCATCGTCTCCCTCACTCTCAACATCGTCTCCCTCACTCCCATCATCGTCTCCCTCACTCTGATCATCAGGACCGTCACTCCCATCATCGTCTCTCACACTCCCATCATCGTCTCCCTCACTCTCAACATCGTCTCTCTCACTCCCATCATCGTCTCCCTCACTCTCATCATCTGGACCGTCACTCCCATCATCGTCTCTCACACTCCCATCATCGTCTCCCTCACTCTCAACATCGTCTCCCTCACTCCCATCATCGTCATCCTCAATCCCGTCACCAGGACCCTCAATCCCATCACCAGGGCCCTCACTCCCAAAATCGTCTCCCTCAATCCCATCACCCGGACCCTCACTCCCATCACCAGGGCCCTCACTCTCATCATCGTCTCCCTCAATCCCATCACCAGGACCCTCAATCCCATCACCAGGGACCCTCACTCCCAACATCGGGACCCCCACTCCCATCATCATCTCCCTCACTCCCATCATTGTCTCCCTCACTCCCATCATCATCTCCCTCACTCCCATCGTCATCTCCCTCACTCCCATCATCGTCTCCCTCACTCCCATCACCAGGACCCTCACTCCCATCACCAGGACCCTCACTCCCATCATCGGGACCCTCACTGCCATCATGGGGACCCTCACTCCCATCATCGTCTCCCTCACTCCCATCTTCGGGACCCTCACTCCCATCATCATCTCCCTCACTCCCATCATCTTCTCCCTCACTCCCATCATCGTCTCCCTCACTCCCATCATCATCTCCCTCACTCCCATCGTCATCTCCCTCACTCCCATCATCGTCTCCCTCACTCCCATCACCAGGACCCTCACTCCCATCACCAGGACCCTCACTCCCAACATCATCTCCCTCACTCCCATCATCGAGACCCTCACACACATCACCGGGACCCTCACTCCTATCATCATCTCCCTCACTCCCATCATCAGTGGGACGCTCACTCCCATCATCGAGGCCCTCACTCCCATCACCGGGACAATCACTCTCATCATCATCAGGTCCCTCAATCCCATCATCTTCAGGACCCTCACTCCCATCATCATCTCCCTCACTCCCATCACCGTGAACCTCACTCCCATCATCGTTCCCCTCATTCCCATCATCACCGGGACCCTCACTCCCATCATCGGGACCCTCACTCTCATCATCAACTCCCTCACTCCCATTATCGTCTCCCTCACTCCCATCATCGTCTCCCTCACTCCCATCATCAGGACCCTCACTCCCATCATCGTCTCTCACACTCCCATCATCGTCTCCCTCATTCTCAACATCGTCTCCCTCACTCCCATCATCGTCTCCCTCAATCCCATCACCAGGACCCTCAATCCCATCACCAGGGCCCTCACTCCCAAAATCATCTCCCTCAATCCCATCACCAGGACCCTCACTCCCATCACCAGGGCCCTCACTCCCATCATCGTCTCCCTCAATCCCATCACCAGGACCCTCAATCCCATCACCAGGGCCCTCACTCCCAACATCGGGACCCCCACTCCCATCATCATCTCCCTCACTCCCATCATTGTCTCCCTCACTCCCATCATCATCTCCCTCACTCCCAGCAATGGTCCCTCACTCCCATCATCATCTCCCTCACTTCCATCATCGTCTCTCTCACACCCATCATCATCTCCCTCACTCCCATCAATGGGACCCTCACTCCCATTATCATCTCCCTCACTCCCATCATCGAGACCCTCAACTCCCATCACCGGGATCCTCACTCCCATCATCGTCTCCCTCACTCCCATCATCGTCTCCCTCACTCCCATCATCGGGACCCTCACTCCCATCATCAACTCCCTCAATCCCATCATCGTCTCCCTCACTCCCATCATCGTCTCCCTCACTCCCATCATCACCGGGACCCTCACTAGCACCGGGACCCTCACTCCCATCAGCGGGACAATCACTCTCATCATCATCAGGACCCTCACTCCCATCATCATCAGGACCCTCACTCCCATCATCAGAATCTTCACTCCCATCACCGGGACCCTCACTCCCATCACTGGGACCCTTACTCCCATCATCATCTCCCTCACTCCCATCATCGTCTCCCTCACTCCCATCATCATCTCCCTCACTCCCATCAATGGGACCCTCACTCCCATTATCATTTCCCTCACTCCCATCATCGAGACCCTCACTCCCATCATCGTCACTCTCACTCCCATCACCAGGACCCTCACACCCATCATCGAGACTCTCACTCCCATCACCGGGACCCTGACTCCCATCACCAGGACAATCACTCTCATCATCACCAGGACCCTCACTCCCATCATCAGGATCCTCACTCCAATCATTGGGACCTTCACTCCCATCATCGTCTCCCTCACTCCCATCATCGTCTCCCTCACTCCCATCATCGTCTCCCTCACTCCCATCATCGGGACCCTCACTCCCATCATCGTCTCCCTCACTCCCATCATCGTCTCCCTCACTCCCATCATCGGGACCCTCACTCCCATCATCAACTCCCTCACTCCCATCATCATCTCCCTCACTCCCATCATCGTCTCCCTCACTCCCATCATCGTCTCTCTCACTCCCATCATCGTCTCCCTCACTCTCATCATTGTCGCCCTCACTCTCAACATCGTCTCCCTCACTCCCATCATCGTCTCCCTCAATCTCATCATCAGGACCCTCACTCCCATCATCGTCTCTCACACTCCCATCATCGTCTCCCTCACTCTCAACATCGTCTCCCTCACTCCCATCATCGTCTCCCTCACTCTCATCATCTGGACCGTCACTCCCATCATCGTCTCTCACACTCCCATCATCGTCTCCCTCACTCTCAACATCGTCTCCCTCACTCCCATCATCGTCATCCTCAATCCCGTCACCAGGACCCTCAATCCCATCACCAGGGCCCTCACTCCCAAAATCGTCTCCCTCAATCCCATCACCCGGACCCTCACTCCCATCACCAGGGCCCTCACTCTCATCATCGTCTCCCTCAATCCCATCACCAGGACCCTCAATCCCATCACCAGGGACCCTCACTCCCAACATCGGGACCCCCACTCCCATCATCATCTCCCTCACTCCCATCATTGTCTCCCTCACTCCCATCATCATCTCCCTCACTCCCATCGTCATCTCCCTCACTCCCATCATCGTCTCCCTCACTCCCATCACCAGGACCCTCACTCCCATCACCAGGACCCTCACTCCCATCATCGGGACCCTCACTGCCATCATGGGGACCCTCACTCCCATCATCGTCTCCCTCACTCCCATCTTCGGGACCCTCACTCCCATCATCATCTCCCTCACTCCCATCATCTTCTCCCTCACTCCCATCATCGTCTCCCTCACTCCCATCATCATCTCCCTCACTCCCATCGTCATCTCCCTCACTCCCATCATCGTCTCCCTCACTCCCATCACCAGGACCCTCACTCCCATCACCAGGACCCTCACTCCCAACATCATCTCCCTCACTCCCATCATCGAGACCCTCACACACATCACCGGGACCCTCACTCCTATCATCATCTCCCTCACTCCCATCATCAGTGGGACGCTCACTCCCATCATCGAGGCCCTCACTCCCATCACCGGGACAATCACTCCCATCATCATCAGGTCCCTCAATCCCATCATCTTCAGGACCCTCACTCCCATCATCATCTCCCTCACTCCCATCACCGTGAACCTCACTCCCATCATCGTTCCCCTCATTCCCATCATCACCGGGACCCTCACTCCCATCATCGGGACCCTCACTCTCATCATCAACTCCCTCACTCCCATTATCGTCTCCCTCACTCCCATCATCGTCTCCCTCACTCCCATCATCAGGACCCTCACTCCCATCATCGTCTCTCACACTCCCATCATCGTCTCCCTCATTCTCAACATCGTCTCCCTCACTCCCATCATCGTCATCCTCAATCCCATCACCAGGACCCTCAATCCCATCACCAGGGCCCTCACTCCCAAAATCATCTCCCTCAATCCCATCACCAGGACCCTCACTCCCATCACCAGGGCCCTCACTCCCATCATCGTCTCCCTCAATCCCATCACCAGGACCCTCAATCCCATCACCAGGGCCCTCACTCCCAACATCGGGACCCCCACTCCCATCATCATCTCCCTCACTCCCATCATTGTCTCCCTCACTCCCATCATCATCTCCCTCACTCCCAGCAATGGTCCCTCACTCCCATCATCATCTCCCTCACTTCCATCATCGTCTCTCTCACACCCATCATCATCTCCCTCACTCCCATCAATGGGACCCTCACTCCCATTATCATCTCCCTCACTCCCATCATCGAGACCCTCAACTCCCATCACCGGGATCCTCACTCCCATCATCGTCTCCCTCACTCCCATCATCGTCTCCCTCACTCCCATCATCGGGACCCTCACTCCCATCATCAACTCCCTCAATCCCATCATCGTCTCCCTCACTCCCATCATCACCGGGACCCTCACTAGCACCGGGACCCTCACTCCCATCAGCGGGACAATCACTCTCATCATCATCAGGACCCTCACTCCCATCATCATCAGGACCCTCACTCCCATCATCAGAATCTTCACTCCCATCACCGGGACCCTCACTCCCATCACTGGGACCCTTACTCCCATCATCATCTCCCTCACTCCCATCATCGTCTCCCTCACTCCCATCATCATCTCCCTCACTCCCATCAATGGGACCCTCACTCCCATTATCATTTCCCTCACTCCCATCATCGAGACCCTCACTCCCATCATCGTCACTCTCACTCCCATCACCAGGACCCTCACACCCATCATCGAGACTCTCACTCCCATCACCGGGACCCTGACTCCCATCACCAGGACAATCACTCTCATCATCACCAGGACCCTCACTCCCATCATCAGGATCCTCACTCCAATCATTGGGACCTTCACTCCCATCATCGTCTCCCTCACTCCCATCATCGTCTCCCTCACTCCCATCATCGTCTCCCTCACTCCCATCATCGGGACCCTCACTCCCATCATCGTCTCCCTCACTCCCATCATCGTCTCCCTCACTCCCATCATCGGGACCCTCACTCCCATCATCAACTCCCTCACTCCCATCATCATCTCCCTCACTCCCATCATCGTCTCCCTCACTCCCATCATCGTCTCTCTCACTCCCATCATCGTCTCCCTCACTCTCATCATTGTCGCCCTCACTCTCAACATCGTCTCCCTCACTCCCATCATCGTCTCCCTCAATCTCATCATCAGGACCCTCACTCCCATCATCGTCTCTCACACTCCCATCATCGTCTCCCTCACTCTCAACATCGTCTCCCTCACTCCCATCATCGTCTCCCTCACTCTCATCATCAGGACCGTCACTCCCATCATCGTCTCTCACACTCCCATCATCGTCTCCCTCACTCTCAACATCGTCTCCCTCACTCCCATCATCGTCATCCTCAATCCCGTCACCAGGACCCTCAATCCCATCACCAGGGCCCTCACTCCCAAAATTGTCTCCCTCAATCCCATCACCCGGACCCTCACTCCCATCACCAGGGCCCTCACTCTCATCATCGTCTCCCTCAATCCCATCACCAGGACCCTCAATCCCATCACCAGGGCCCTCACTCCCAACATCGGGACCCCCACTCCAATCATCATCTCCCTCACTCCCATCATTGTCTCCCTCACTCCCATCATCATCTCCCTCACTCCCAGTAATGGGACCCTCACTCCCATCATCATCTCCCTCACTACCATCATCGTCTCTCTCACACCCATCATCAGGACCCTCACACCCATCATCGAGACCCTCACTCCCATCATCGTCTCCCTCACTCTCATCATTGTCGCCCTCACTCTCATCATCAGGACCCTCACTCCCATCATCGTCTCTCACACTCCCATCATCGTATCCCTCACTCCCATCATCGTCTCTCACACTCCCATCATCGTCTCCCTCACTCTCAACATCATCTCCCTCACTCCCATCATCGTCACCCTCAATCCCATCACCAGGACCCTCAATCCCATCACCAGGACCCTCACTCCCATCACCAGGGCCCTCACTCTCATCATCGTCTCCCTCATTCCCATCACCAGGACCCTCAATCCCATCACCAGGGCCCTCACTCCCAACATCGGGACCCTCACTCCCATCATCAACTCCCTCACTCCCATCATCATCTCCCTCACTCCCATCATCGTCTCCCTCACTCCCATCATCGTCTCTCTCACTCCCATCATCGTCTCCCTCACTCTCATCATTGTCGCCCTCACTCTCAACATCGTCTCCCTCACTCCCATCATCGTCTCCCTCAATCTCATCATCAGGACCCTCACTCCCATCATCGTCTCTCACACTCCCATCATCGTCTCCCTCACTCTCAACATCGTCTCCCTCACTCCCATCATCGTCTCCCTCACTCTCATCATCAGGACCGTCACTCCCCATCATCGTCTCTCACACTCCCATCATCGTCTCCCTCACTCTCAACATCGTCTCCCTCACTCCCATCATCGTCATCCTCAATCCCGTCACCAGGACCCTCAATCCCATCACCAGGGCCCTCACTCCCAAAATTGTCTCCCTCAATCCCATCACCCGGACCCTCACTCCCATCACCAGGGCCCTCACTCTCATCATCGTCTCCCTCAATCCCATCACCAGGACCCTCAATCCCATCACCAGGGCCCTCACTCCCAACATCGGGACCCCCACTCCCATCATCATCTCCCTCACTCCCATCATTGTCTCCCTCACTCCCATCATCATCTCCCTCACTCCCAGTAATGGGACCCTCACTCCCATCATCATCTCCCTCACTACCATCATCGTCTCTCTCACACCCATCATCAGGACCCTCACACCCATCATCGAGACCCTCACTCCCATCATCGTCTCCCTCACTCTCATCATTGTCGCCCTCACTCTCATCATCAGGACCCTCACTCCCATCATCGTCTCTCACACTCCCATCATCGTATCCCTCACTCCCATCATCGTCTCTCACACTCCCCATCATCGTCTCCCTCACTCTCAACATCATCTCCCTCACTCCCATCATCGTCACCCTCAATCCCATCACCAGGACCCTCAATCCCATCACCAGGACCCTCACTCCCATCACCAGGGCCCTCACTCTCATCATCGTCTCCCTCATTCCCATCACCAGGACCCTCAATCCCATCACCAGGGCCCTCACTCCCAACATCGGGACCCCCACTCCCATCATCATCTCCCTCACTCCCATCATTGTCTCCCCTCGCTCCCATCATCATCTCCCTCACTCCCAGTAATGGGACCCTCACTCCCATCATCATCTCCTCACTACCATCATCGTCTCTCTCACACCCATCATCAGGACCCTCACTCCCATCATCGAGACCCTCACTCCCATCACCGGGACCCTCACTCCTATCATCATCTCCCTCACTCCCATCACCGTGAACCTCACTCCCATCATCACCGGGACCCTCACTAGCACCGGGACCCTCACTCCCATCAGCGGGACAATCACTCTCATCATCATCAGGACCCTCACTCCCATCATCATCAGGACCCTCACTCCCATCATCAGGATCCTCACTCCCATCACCCGGGACCCTCACTCCCATCACTGGGACCCTTACTCCCAAAATCGTCTCCCTCAATCCCATCACCAGGACCCTCACTCCCATCACCAGGGCCCTCACTCCGATCATCGTCTCCCTCAATCCCATCACCAGGACCCTCAGTCCCATCACCAGGGCCCTCACTCCCAACATCGGGACCCTCACTCTCATCATCGTCTCCCTCACTCCCATCATCGCCTCCCTCACTCTCATCATCGTCTCCCTCACTCCGATCATCGAGTCCCTCACTCCCATCATCTCCCCCCTCACTCCCATCATCGTCTCCCTCACTCTCATCATCAGGACCCTCACACCCATCAATGGG
>JANJGN010002702.1:0-61778 GCA_026770705.1 Isurus oxyrinchus
TAACTCTGTTTGCCTCTGTTTAACTCTATTTGCCTTTGTTTGCCCCTTTTTAAGTCTGTGTGCCTCCTTTTAACTCTGTTTAACTCTGCTTCTGTTTCACTTTTTTAAACTCTGTTTGCCTCTGTTTCCCTCTTTTTAACTCTGTTTGCCTGTGTTTAACTCTGTTTAACTCTGTGTGTCTCTGTTAAACTCTGTTTAAGACTGTTTGCCACTGTTTAACTCTGTTTGCCTGTGTTTTACTCTGTTTAATCCTGTTTCCATCTGTTTGCCTCTGTTTAACTCTGTTTGCTTCTGTTTAACCCTTTTTCCCTCTGTTTGCCTCTGTTTAACTCTGTTTACCTCTGTTTGCCCCTTTTTAAATCTGTTTGCCTCCTTTTAACTCTGTTTAACTCTCTTTGCCTCCGTTTAACTCTGTTTGCTTCTGTTTAACTCTGTTTGCCTTTGTTTAACTCTGTTTGACTCTGTTTAACTCTGTTTGCCTCCTTTTAACTCTGTTTAACTCTCTTTGCCTCTGTTTAACTCTGTTTGCCTCCACTTCACTCTTTTACACTCTGGTTGCCTCTGTTTCCCTCTTCTTAACTCTATTTGACTCTGTTTAACTCTGTTTGCCTCTCTTTGCCTCTGTTTCACTCTGTTTGCCTCTGTTTCCTCTGTTTAACTCTGTTTAACTCTTTTTGCCTCTATTTAACTCTGCATCTGTTTATCTCTCTTTCACTCTGTTTGCCTCTGCTTGCCTCAGTTTAATTCTGTTTGCTTCTGTTTTCCTCTGTTTAACTCTGTTTGCCTCTATTTAACACTGCATGCCTCTGTTTAAATCTGTTTGACTCTGTTTGCTTCTGTTTAATTCTGTTTAACTATGTTTGTCCCTGTTTAACTTTGTTTGCCTCTGGTTGCTTCTTTTTAACTCTGTTTGCCTCTGTGTGCCTCTGTTTAACCATTTTTGACTCTGTTTGCCTCTGGTTAACTCTTTTTAACTCGGTTTGACTCTGTTTAACTCTGTTTAACTCTGTTTGCCTCTGTTCAACTCTGTTTAACACTGTTTGCCACTGTTTAACTCTGTTTTCCTATGTTTAACTCTCTTTGCCGGTGTTTAACTCTGTTTGCCTGTGCTGAACTCTGTTTAACACTGTTTGCCACTGTTTAACTCTGTTTGCCTGTGTTTAACTCTGTTTACCTCTGTTTAACTCTGCTTAACTATGTTTCCGTCTGTTTGCCTCTGTTTAACTCTGTTTGCCTCTGTTTAACTCTATTTGCCTTTGTTTGCCCCTTTTTAAGTCTGTGTGCCTCCTTTTAACTCTGTTTAACTCTGCTTCTGTTTCACTTTTTTAAACTCTGTTTGCCTCTGTTTCCCTCTTTTTAACTCTGTTTGCCTGTGTTTAACTCTGTTTAACTCTGTGTGTCTCTGTTAAACTCTGTTTAAGACTGTTTGCCACTGTTTAACTCTGTTTGCCTGTGTTTTACTCTGTTTAACCCTGTTTCCATCTGTTTGCCTCTGTTTAACTCTGTTTGCTTCTGTTTAACCCTGTTTCCCTCTGTTTGCCTCTGTTTAACTCTGTTTACCTCTGTTTGCCCCTTTTTAAATCTGTTTGCCTCCTTTTAACTCTGTTTAAATCTGTTTGCCTCTGTTTAACTCTGTTTGCTTCTGTTTAACTGTGTTTGCCTCTGTTTAACTCTGTTTGCCTCTGTTTAACTCTGTTTGCCTCTTTTTCCTCTGTTTAACTCTGTTTAACTCTTTTTGCCTCTATTTAACTCTGCATCTTTTTATCTCTCTTTCACTCTGTTTGCCTCTGCTTGCCTCAGTTTAATTCTGTTTGCTTCTGTTTTCCTCTGTTTAACTCTGTTTGCCTCTATTTAACACTGCATGCCTCTGTTTAAATCTGTTTGAATCTGTTTGCTTCTGTTTAATTCTGTTTAACTATGTTTGTCCCTGTTTAACTTTGTTTGCCTCTGGTTGCTTCTTTTTAACACTGTTTGCCTCTGTGTGCCTCTGTTTCACCATTTTTGACTCTGTTTGCCTCTGGTTAACTCTTTTTAACTCTGTTTGACTCTGTTTAACTCTGTTTAACTCGGTTTGCCTCTGTTTAACTCTGTTTAACTCTGTTTGCCTCTGTTCAACTCTGTTTAACTTTGTATCCATCTGTTTAACTCTGTCGCTGTTTAAAAATGTTCAAATCTGTTTGCCTCTGGTTGCCACTGTTGACCTCTGTTTAACTCTGTTTCCCTCTGTTTAACTCTGCTTGCCTCTGTCTAACTCTGTTTAACTCTGTTTCCCTCTGTTTGCCTCTGTTTAACTCTGTTTGCCTCTGTTTGACTCTGTTTGCCTCTGTTTAACTCTGTTTGCCTGTGTTGACGTCTGTTTGCCTCTGTTTAACTCTGTTTAACTCTGTTTCCCTCTGTTTGCCTCTGTTTAACTCTGTGTGCCTCCTTTTAACTCTCTTTAACTCTGTTTACCTCTGTTGAACTCTGTTTGCCTCTGTTTCCCTCTTGTTAACTCTGTTTGCCTGTGTTTAACTCTCTTTAACTCTGTGTGCCTCTGTTAAACTCTGTTTAACACTGTTTGCCACTGTTTAACTGTTTTTGCCTGTGTTTAACTCTGTTTGCCTGTGTTTTACTCTGTTTAACCCTGTTTCCCTCTGTTTGCCTCTGTTTAACTCTGTTTGCTTCTGTTTAACCCTGTTTCCCTCTGTTTGCCTCTGTTTAACTCTGTTTCCCTCTGTTTGCCCCGTTTTAACTCTGTTTGCCTCCTTTTAAATCTGTTTAACTCTGTTTGCCTCTGTTTAACTCTGTTTGCTTCTTTTTAACTCTGTTTGCCTTTGTTTAACTCTGTTTGCCTCTGTTTAACTCTTTTTGCCTCTATTTAACTCAGTTTACCTCTGTTTCACTCTGTTTGCCCCTTTTTAACTCTGTTTGCCTCCTTTTAACTCTGTTTAACTCTGTTTGCCTCTGTTTAACTCTGTTTGCCTCCTTTTAACTCTGTTTAACTCTGTTTGCCTCCGTTTAACTCTGTTTGCTTCTGTTTAACTCTGTTTGCCTTTGTTTAACTCTGTTTGACTCTGTTTAACTCTGTTTGCCTCCTTTTAACTCTGTTTAACTCTCTTTGCCTCTGTTTAACTCTGTTTGCCTCCACTTCACTCTTTTACACTCTGGTTGCCTCTGTTTCCCTCTTCTTAACTCTATTTGACTCTGTTTAACTCTGTTTGCCTCTCTTTGCCTCTGTTTCACTCTGTTTGCCTCTGTTTCCTCTGTTTAACTCTGTTTAACTCTTTTTGCCTCTATTTAACTCTGCATCTGTTTATCTCTCTTTCACTCTGTTTGCCTCTGCTTGCCTCAGTTTAATTCTGTTTGCTTCTGTTTTCTTCTGTTTAACTCTGTTTGCCTCTATTTAACACTGCATGCCTCTGTTTAAATCTGTTTGACTCTGTTTGCTTCTGTTTAATTCTGTTTAACTATGTTTGTCCCTGTTTAACTTTGTTTGCCTCTGGTTGCTTCTTTTTAACTCTGTTTGCCTCTGTGTGCCTCTGTTTAACCATTTTTGACTCTGTTTGCCTCTGGTTAACTCTTTTTAACTCGGTTTGACTCTGTTTAACTCTGTTTAACTCTGTTTGCCTCTGTTCAACTCTGTTTAACACTGTTTGCCACTGTTTAACTCTTTTTGCCTATGTTTAACTCTCTTTGCCGGTGTTTAACTCTGTTTGCCTGTGCTGAACTCTGTTTAACACTGTTTGCCACTGTTTAACTCTGTTTGCCTGTGTTTAACTCTGTTTACCTCTGTTTAACTCTGCTTAACTATGTTTCCGTCTGTTTGCCTCTGTTTAACTCTGTTTGCCTCTGTTTAACTCTATTTGCCTTTGTTTGCCCCTTTTTAAGTCTGTGTGCCTCCTTTTAACTCTGTTTAACTCTGCTTCTGTTTCACTTTTTTAAACTCTGTTTGCCTCTGTTTCCCTCTTTTTAACTCTGTTTGCCTGTGTTTAACTCTGTTTAACTCTGTGTGTCTCTGTTAAACTCTGTTTAAGACTGTTTGCCACTGTTTAACTCTGTTTGCCTGTGTTTTACTCTGTTTAATCCTGTTTCCATCTGTTTGCCTCTGTTTAACTCTGTTTGCTTCTGTTTAACCCTTTTTCCCTCTGTTTGCCTCTGTTTAACTCTGTTTACCTCTGTTTGCCCCTTTTTAAATCTGTTTGCCTCCTTTTAACTCTGTTTAAATCTGTTTGCCTCTGTTTAACTCTGTTTGCTTCTGTTTAACTCTGTTTGCCTCTGTTTAACTCTGTTTGCCTCTGTTTAACTCTGTTTGCTTCTGTTTAACTGTGTTTGCCTCTGTTTAACTCTGTTTGCCTCTGTTTAACTCTGTTTGCCCCTTTTTAACTCTGTTTGCCTCCTTTTAACTCTGTTTAACTCTGTTTGCCTCTGTTTAACTCTGTTTGCCCCTTTTTAACTCTGTTTGCCTCCTTTTAACTCTGTTTAACTCTGTTTGCCTCTGTTTAACTCTGTTTGCCTCCACTTCACTCTTTTACACTCTGGTAGCCTCTGTTTCCCTCTTCTTAACGCTATTTGACTCTGTTTAACTCTGTTTGCCTCTCTTTGCCTCTGTTTAACTCTGTTTGCCTCTGTTTCCTCTGTTTAACTCTGTTTAACTCTATTTGCCACTATTTAACTCTGCATCTGTTTATCTCTCTTTCACTCTGTTTGCCTCTGCTTGCCTCAGTTTAATTCTGTTTGCTTCTGTTTTCCTCTGTTTAACTCTGTTTGCCTCTATTTAACACTGCATGCCTCTGTTTAAATCTGTTGGACTCTGTTTGCTTCTGTTTAATTCTGTTTAACTATGTTTGTCCCTGTTGAACTTTGTTTGCCTCTGGTTGCTTCTTTTTATCACTGTTTGCCTCTGTGTGCCTCTGTTTCACCATTTTTGACTCTGTTTGCCTCTGGTTAACTCTTTTTAACTCTGTTTGACTCTGCTTAACTCTGTTTAACTCGGTTTGCCTCTGTTTAACTCTGTTTAACTCTGTTTGCCTCTGTTCAACTCTGTTTAACTTTGTATCCATCTGTTTAACTCTGTCGCTGTTTAAAAATGTTAAAATCTGTTTGCCTCTGGTTGCCACTGTTGACCTCTGTTTAACTCTGTTTCCCTCTGTTTAACTCTGCTTGCCTCTGTCTAACTCTGTTTAACTCTGTTTCCCTCTGTTTGCCTCTGTTTAACTCTGTTTGCCTCTGTTTGACTCTGTTTGCCTCTGTTTAACTCTGTTTGCCTGTGTTGACGTCTGTTTGCCTCTGTTTAACTCTGTTTAACTCTGTTTCCCTCTGTTTGCCTCTGTTTAACTCTGTGTGCCTCCTTTTAACTCTCTTTAACTCTGTTTACCTCTGTTGAACTCTGTTTGCCTCTGTTTCCCTCTTGTTAACTCTGTTTGCCTGTGTTTAACTCTCTTTAACTCTGTGTGCCTCTGTTAAACTCTGTTTAACACTGTTTGCCACTGTTTAACTGTTTTTGCCTGTGTTTAACTCTGTTTGCCTGTGTTTTACTCTGTTTAACCCTGTTTCCCTCTGTTTGCCTCTGTTTAACTCTGTTTGCTTCTGTTTAACCCTGTTTCCCTCTGTTTGCCTCTGTTTAACACTGTTTCCCTCTGTTTGCCCCTTTTTAACTCTGTTTGCCTCCTTTTAACTCTGTTTAACTCTGTTTGCCTCTGTTTAACTCTGTTTGCTTCTTTTTAACACTGTTTGCCTTTGTTTAACTCTGTTTGCCTCTGTTTAACTCTTTTTGCCTCTGTTTAACTCAGTTTACCTCTGTTTCACTCTGTTTGCCCCTTTTTAACTCTGTTTGCCTCCTTTTAACTCTGTTTAACTCTGTTTGCCTCCGTCTAACTCTGTTTGCTTCTGTTTAACTCTGTTTGCCTTTGTTTAACTCTGTTTGACTCTGTTTAACTCTGTTTGCCTCCTTTTAACTCTGTTTAACTCTCTTTGCCTCTGTTTAACTCTGTTTGCCTCCACTTCACTCTTTTACACTCTGGTTGCCTCTGTTTCCCTCTTCTTAACTCTATTTGACTCTGTTTAACTCTGTTTGCCTCTCTTTGCCTCTGTTTCACTCTGTTTGCCTCTGTTTCCTCTGTTTAACTCTGTTTAACTCTTTTTACCTCTATTTAACTCTGCATCTGTTTATCTCTCTTTCACTCTGTTTGCCTCTGCTTGCCTCAGTTTAATTCTGTTTGCTTCTGTTTTCCTCTGTTTAACTCTGTTTGCCTCTATTTAACACTGCATGCCTCTGTTTAAATCTGTTTGAATCTGTTTGCTTCTGTTTAATTCTGTTTAACTATGTTTGTCCCTGTTTAACTTTGTTTGCCTCTGGTTGCTTCTTTTTAACTCTGTTTGCCTCTGTGTGCCTCTGTTTAACCATTTTTGACTCTGTTTGCCTCTGGTTAACTCTTTTTAACTCGGTTTGACTCTGTTTAACTCTGTTTGCCTCTGTTCAACTCTGTTTAACACTGTTTGCCACTGTTTAACTCTTTTTGCCTATGTTTAACTCTCTTTGCCGGTGTTTAACTCTGTTTGCCTGTGCTGAACTCTGTTTAACACTGTTTGCCACTGTTTAACTCTGTTTGCCTGTGTTTAACTCTGTTTACCTCTGTTTAACTCTGCTTAACTATGTTTCCGTCTGTTTGCCTCTGTTTAACTCTGTTTGCCTCTTTTTAACTCTATTTGCCTTTGTTTGCCCCTTTTTAAGTCTGTGTGCCTCCTTTTAACTCTGTTTAACTCTGCTTCTGTTTCACTTTTTTAAACTCTGTTTGCCTCTGTTTCCCTCTTTTTAACTCTGTTTGCCTGTGTTTAACTCTGTTTAACTCCGTGTGCCTCTGTTAAACTCTGTTTAACACTGTTTGCCACTGTTTAACTCTGTTTGCCTGTCTTTAACTCTGTTTGCCTGTGTTTTACTCTGTTTAACCCTGTTTCCCTCTGTCTGCCTCTGTTTAACTCTGTTATCTTCTGTTTAACCCAGTTTCCCTCTGTTTGCCTCTGTTTAACTCTGTTTACCTCTGATTAACTCTGTTTGCCCCTTTTAACTCTGTTTGCCTCCTTCTAACTCTGTTTAACTCTGTTTGCTTCTGTTTAACTCTGTTTGCCTCTGTTTAACTCTGTTTGCCTCTATTTAACTCTGTTTGCCCCTTTTTAACTCTGTTTGCTTCCTTTTAACTCTGTTTAACTCTGTTTGCCTCTGTTTAACTCTGTTTGCCTCCACTTCACTCTTTTACACTCTCGTTGCCTCTGTTTCCCTCTTCTTAACTCTATTTGAATCTGTTTAACTCTGTTTGCCTTTTTTGCCTCTGTTTAACTCTGTTTGCCTCTGTTTCCTCTGTTTAACTCTGTTTAACTCTGTTTAACTCTTTTTGCCTCTATTTAACTCTGCATCTGTTTATCTCTCTTTCACTCTGTTTGCCTCTGCTTGCCTCAGTTTAATTCTGTTTGCTTCTGTTTTCCTCTGTTTAACTCTGTTTGCCTCTCTTTGCCTCTGTTTAACTCTGTTTGCCTCTGTTTCCTCTGTTTAACTCTGTTTAACTCTATTTGCCTCTATTTACCTCTGCATCTGTTTATCTCTCTTTCACTCTGTTTGCCTCTGCTTGCCTCAGTTTAATTCTGTTTGCTTCTGTTTTCCTCTGTTTAACTCTGTTTGCCTCTATTTAACACTGCATGCCTCTGTTTGAATCTGTTTGACTCTGTTTGCTTCTCTTTAATTCTGTTTAACTATGTTTGTCCCTGTTTAACTTTGTTTGCCTCTGGTTGCTTCTTTTTAACTATGTTTGCCTCTGTGTGCCTCTGTTTAACCATTTTTGACTCTGTTTGCCTCTGGTTAACTCTTTTTAACTCTGTTTGACTCTGTTTAACTCTGTTTAACTCGGTTTGCCTCTGTTTAACTCTGTTTAACTCTGTTTGCCTCTGTTCAACTCTGTTTAACTTTGTATCCATCTGTTTAACTCTGTCGCTGTTTAAAAATGTTCAAATCTGTTTGCCTCTGGTTGCCACTGTTGACCTCTGTTTAACTCTGTTTCCCTCTGTTTAACTCTGCTTGCCTCTGTCTAACTCTGTTTAACTCTGTTTCCCTCTGTTTGCCTCTGTTTAACTCTGTTTGCCTCTGTTTAACTCAGTTTGCCTCTGTTTAACTCTGTTTGCCTGTGTTGACGTCTGTTTGCCTCTGTTTAACTCTGTTTAACTCTGTTTCCCTCTGTTTGCCTCTGTTTAACTCTGTGTGCCTCCTTTTAACTCTCTTTAATGTTACCTCTGTTGAACTCTGTTTGCCTCTGTTTCCCTCTTGTTAACTCTGTTTGCCTGTGTTTAACTCTCTTTAAACTCTGTGTGCCTCTGCTAAACTCTGTTTAACACTGTTTGCCACTGTTTAACTCTGTTTGCCTGTGTTTAACTCTGTTTGCCTGTGTTTTACTCTGTTTAACCCTGTTTCCCTCTGTTTGCCTCTGTTTAACTCTGTTTGCTTCTGTTTAACCCTGTTTCCCTCTGTTTGCCTCTGTTTAACTCTGTTTAGCTCTGTTTCCCACTGTTTGCCTCTCTTTAATTCTGTTTTCCTTTGTTTAACTGTTTGCCTTTGTTTGGCCCTTTTTAACTCTGTGTTCCTCCTTTTAACTCTGTTTAACTCTGCTTGCCTCTGTTTCACTCTTTTAAACTCTGTTTGTCTCTGTTTCCCTCCTGCTAACTCTGTTTGCCTCTGTCCAACTCTGTTTAACACTGTTTGCCACTGTTTAACTCTGTTTGCCTGTGTTTAAATCTGTTTACCTCTGTTTAAACTCTGCTTAACTCTGTTTCCGTCTGTTTGCCTCTGTTAAACTCTGTTTGCCTCTGTTTAACTCTATTGCCTTTGTTTGCCCCTTTTTAAGTCTGTGTGCCTCCTTTTAACTCTGTTTAACTCTGCTTCTGTTTCACTCTTTTAAACTCTGTTTGCCTCAGTTTCCCTCTTGTTCACTCTGTTTGCCTGTGTTTTAACTCTGTTTAACTCTGTGTGCCTCTGTTAAACTCTGTTTAACACTGTTGGCCTCTGTTTAACTCTCTTTGCCTGTCATTAACTCTGTTTGCCTGTGTTTTACTCTGTTTAACCCTGTTTCCCTCTGTTTGCCTCTGTTTAACTCTGTTGTCTTCTGTTTAAACCAGTTTCCCTCTGTTTGCCTCTGTTTAACTCTGTTTACCTCTGATTAACTCTGTTTGCCCCTTTTTAACTCTGTTTGCCTCCTTCTAACTCTGTTTAACTCTGTATGCTTCTGTTTAACTCTGTTTGCCTCTGTTTAACTCTGTTTGCCTCTGTTTAACTCTGTTTGCCCCTTTTTAACTCTGTTTGCTTCCTTTTAACTCTGTTTGTTCTCTGTTTGCCTCTGCTTAACTCTGTTTGCCCCCTTTTTAACTCTGTTTGCCCCTTTTTAACTCTGTTTGCCTCTGTTTAACTCTGTTTGCCCCTTTTTAACTCTGTTTGCCTCTGTTTAACTCTGTTTGCCCCTTGTTAACTCTGTTTGCCTCTGTTTAACTCTGTTTACCTCTGTTTAACTCTGTTTGCCCCTTTGTAACTCTGTTTGCCTCCTTTTAACTCTGTTTAACTCTGTTTGCCTCCTTTTAACTCTGTTTAACTCTGTTTGCCTCTGTTTAACTCTGTTTGCCTCTGTTTAACTCTGTTTGCCTCTGTTTAACTCTGTTTGCCTCCACTTCACTCTTTTACACTATGGTTGCCTCTGTTTCCCTCTTCTTAACTCTATTTGAATCTGTTTAACTCTGTTTGCCTTTTTTGCCCCTGTTTAACTCTGTTTGCCTCTGTTTCCTCTGTTTAACTCTGTTTACCTCTGTTTAACTCTGTTAGCCCCCTTTTTAACTCTGTTTGCCTCCTTTTAACTCTGTTTAACTCTGTTTGCCTCTGTTTAACTCTGTTTGCCTCCACTTCACTCTTTTACACTCTGGTTGCCTCTGTTTCCCTCTTCTTATCTCTATTTGAATCTGTTTAACTCTGTTTGCCTCTCTTTGCCTCTGTTTAACTCTGTTTGCCTCTGGTTAAATCTTTGTAACTCTGTTTGACTCTGTTTAACTCTGTTTAACTCGGTTTGCCTCTGTTTAACTCTGTTTAACTCTGTTTGCCTCTGTTCAACTCTGTTTAACTTTGTATCCATCTGTTTAACTCTGTCGCTGTTTAAAAATGTTAAAATCTGTTTGCCTCTGGTTGCCACTGTTGACCTCTGTTTAACTCTGTTTCCCTCTGTTTAACTCTGCTTGCCTCTGTCTAACTCTGTTTAACTCTGTTTCCCTCTGTTTGCCTCTGTTTCACTCTGTTTGCCTCTGTTTGACTCTGTTTGCCTCTGTTTAACTCTGTTTGCCTGTGTTGACGTCTGTTTGCCTCTGTTTAACTCTGTTTAACTCTGTTTCCCTCTGTTTGCCTCTGTTTAACTCTGTGTGCCTCTTTTTAACTCTCTTTAACTCTGTTTACCTCTGTTGAACTCTGTTTGCCTCTGTTTCCCTCTTGTTAACTCTGTTTGCCTGTGTTTAACTCTCTTTAACTCTGTGTGCCTCTGTTAAACTCTGTTTAACACTGTTTGCCACTGTTTAACTCTGTTTGCCTGTGTTTAACTCTGTTTGCCTGTGTTTTACTCTGTTTAACCCTGTTTCCCTCTGTTTGCCTCTGTTTAACTCTGTTTGCTTCTGTTTAACCCTGTTTCCCTTTGTTTGCCTCTGTTTAACTCTGTTTCCCTCTGTTTGCCCCTTTTTAACTCTGTTTGCCTCCTTTTAACTCTGTTTGCCTCTGTTTAACTCTGTTTGCTTCTTTTTAACTCTGTTTGCCTTTGTTTAACTCTGTTTGCCTCTGTTTAACTCTGTTTGCCTCTGTTTAACTCAGTTTACCTCTGTTTAACTCTGTTTGCCCCTTTTTAACTCTGTTTGCCTCCTTTTAACTCTGTTTAACTCTGTTTGCCTCTGTTTAACTCTGTTTGCCCTCCTTTTAACTCTGTTTAACTCTGTTTGCCTCTGTTTAACTCTGTTTGCTTCTGTTTAACTCTGTTTGCCTTTGTTTAACTCTGTTTGCCTCTGTTTAACTCTGTTTGCCTCCTTTTAACTCTGTTTAACTCTCTTTGCCTCTGTTTAACTCTGTTTGCCTCCACTTCACTCTTTTACACTCTGGTTGCCTCTGTTTCCCTCTTCTTATCTCTATTTGAATCTGTTTAACTCTGTTTGCCTCTCTTTGCCTCTGTTTAACTCTGTTTGCCTCTGTTTCCTCTGTTTAACTCTGTTTAACTCTTTTTGCCTCTATTTAACTCTGCATCTGTTTATCTCTCTTTCACTCGTTGCCTCTGCTTGCCCTCAGTTTCATTCTGTTTGATTCTGTTTTCCTCTGTTTAACTCTGTTTGCCTCTATTTAAACACTGCATGCCTCTGTTTAAATCTGTTTGAATCTGTTTGCTTCTGTTTAATTCTGTTTAACTATGTTTGTCCTGTTTAACTTTGTTTGCCTCTGGTTGCTTCTTTTTAACACTGTTTGCCTCTATGTGCCTCTGTTTCACCATTTTTGACTCTGTTTGCCTCTGGTTAACTCTTTGTAACTCTGTTTGACTCTGTTTCACTCTGTTTAACTCGGTTTGCCTCTGTTTAACTCTGTTTAACTCTGTTTGCCTCTGTTCAACTCTGTTTAACTTTGTATCCATCTGTTTAACTCTGTCGCTGTTTAAAAATGTTCAAATCTGTTTGCCTCTGGTTGCCACTGTTGACCTCTGTTTAACTCTGTTTCCTCTGTTTAACTCTGCTTGCCTCTGTCTAACTCTGTTTAACTCTGTTTCCCTCTGTTTGCCTCTGTTTAACTCTGTTTGCCTCTGTTTGACTCTGTTTGCCTCTGTTTGACTCTGTTTGCCTCTGTTTAACTCTGTTTGCTTCTTTTTAACTCTGTTTGCCTTTGTTTAACTCTGTTTGCCTCTGTTTAACTCTTTTTTGCCTCTGTTTAACTCAGTTTACCTCTGTTTAACTCTGTTAGCCCTTTTTTAACTCTGTTTGCCTCCTTTTAACTCTGTTTAACTCTGTTTGCCTCTGTTTAACTCTGTTTGCCTCCTTTTAACTCTGTTTAACTCTGTTTGCCTCGGTTTAACTCTGTTTGCTTCTGTTTAACTCTGTTTGCCTTTGTTTAACTCTGTTTGCCTCTGTTTAACTCTGTTTGCCTCCTTTTAACTCTGTTTAACTCTGTTTGCCTCTGTTTAACTCTGTTTGCCTCCACTTCACTCTTTTACACACTGGTTGCCTCTGTTTCCCTCTTCTTAACTCTATTTGACTCTGTTTAACTCTGTTTGCCCCTTTTTAACTCTGTTTGCCTCCTTTTAACTCTGTTTAACTCTGTTTGCCTCTGTTTAACTCTGTTTGCCCCTTTTTAACTCTGTTTGCCTCCTTTTAACTCTGTTTAACTCTGTTTGCCTCTGTTTAACTCTGTTTGCCTCCACTTCACTCTTTTACACTCTGGTTGCCTCTGTTTCCCTCTTCTTAACTCTATTTGACTCTGTTTAACTCTGTTTGCCTCTCTTTGCCTCTGTTTAACTCTGTTTGCCGCTGTTTCCTCCGTTTAACTCTGTTTAACACTGCATGCCTCTGTTTAAATCTGTTTGACTCTGTTTGCTTCTGTTTAATTCTGTTTAACTATGTTTGTCCCTGTTTAACTTTGTTTGCCTCTGGTTGCTTCTTTTTAACTCTGTTTGCCTCTGTGTGCCTCTGTTTAACCATTTTTGACTCTGTTTGCCTCTGGTTAACTCTTTTTAACTCTGTTTGACTCTGTTTAACTCTGTTTAACTCTGTTTGCCTCTGTTCAACTCTGTTTAACACTGTTTGCCACTGTTTAACTCTGTTTGCCTGTGTTTAACTCTCTTTGCCGGTGTTTAACTCTGTTTGCCTGTGCTGAACTCTGTTTAACACTGTTTGCCACTGTTTAACTCTGTTTGCCTGTGTTTAACTCTGTTTACCTCTGTTTAACTCTGCTTAAATATGTTTCCGTCTGTTTGCCTCTGTTTAACTCTGTTTGCCTCTGTTTAACTCTATTTGCCTTTGTTTGCCCCTTTTTAAGTCAGTGTGCCTCCTTTTAACTCTGTTTAACTCTGCTTCTGTTTCACTTTTTTAAACTCGGTTTGCCTCTGTTTCCCTCTTTTTAACTCTGTTTGCCTTTGTTTAACTCTGTTTAACCCTGTGTGTCTCTGTTAAACTCTGTTTAAGACTGTTTGCCACTGTTTAACTCTGTTTGCCTGTGTTTTACTCTGTTTAACCCTGTTTCCATCTGTTTGCCTCTGTTTAACTCTGTTTGCTTCTGTTTAACCCTGTTTCCCTCTGTTTGCCTCTGTTTAACTCTGTTTACCTCTGTTTGCCCCTTTTTAAATCTGTTTGCCTCCTTTTAACTCTGTTTAAATCTGTTTGCCTCTGTTTAACTCTGTTTGCTTCTCTTTAACTCTGTTTGCCTCTGTTTAACTCTGTTTGCCTCTGTTTAACTCTGTTTGCTTCTGTTTAACTGTGTTTGCCTCTGTTTAACTCTGTTTGCCTCTGTTTAACTCTGTTTGCCCCTTTTTAACTCTGTTTGCCTCCTTTTAACTCTGTTTAACTCTGTTTGCCTCTGTTTAACTCTGTTTGCCCCTTTTTAACTCTGTTTGCCTCCTTTTAACTCTGTTTAACTCTGTTTGCCTCTGTTTAACTCTGTTTGCCTCCACTTCACTCTTTTACACTCTGGTTGCCTCTGTTTCCCTCTTCTTAACTCTATTTGACTCTGTTTAACTCTGTTTGCCTCTCTTTGCCTCTGTTTAACTCTGTTTGCCTCTGTTTCCTCTGTTTAACTCTATTTGCCACTATTTAACTCTGCATCTGTTTATGTCTCTTTCACTCTGTTTGCCTCTGCTTGCATCAGTTTAATTCTGTTTGCTTCTGTTTTCCTCTGTTTAACTCTGTTTGCCTCTATTTAACACTGCATGCCTCTGTTTAACTCTGTTTGACTCTGTTTGCTTCTGTTTAATTCTGTTTAACTATGTTTGTCCCTGTTGAACTTTGTTTGCCTCTGGTTGCTTCTTTTTAACTCTGTTTGCCTCTGTGTGCCTCTGTTTAACCATTTCTGACTCTGTTTGCTTCTGTTTAACTCTGTTTGCCTCTGTTTAACTCTGTTTGCCTCTGTTTAACTCTGTTTGCCTCTTTTTAACTCTGTTTGGCCTCCTTTTAACTCTGTTTAACTCTGTTTGCCTCTGTTTAACTCTGTCTGCCCCTTTTTAACTCTGTTTGCCTCCTTTTAACTCTGTTTAACTCTGTTTGCCTCTGTTTAACTCTGTTTGCCTCCACTTCACTCTTTTACACTCTGGTTGCCTCTGTTTCCCTCTTCTTAACTCTATTTGACTCTGTTTAACTCTGTTTGCCTCTGTTTAACTCTGTTTGCCTCTGTTTCGTCTGTTTAACTCTATTTGCCACTATTTAACTCTGCATCTGTTTATCTCTCTTTCACTCTGTTTGCCTCTGCTTGCCTCAGTTTAATTCTGTTTGCTTCTGTTTTCCTCTGTTTAACTCTGTTTGCCTCTATTTAACACTGCATGCCTCTGTTTAACTCTGTTTGACTCTGTTTAACTCTGTTTAATCTGTTTGCCTCTGTTTAACTCTGTTTAACTCTGTTTGTTTCTGTTCAACTCTGTTTAACTTTGTTTCCATCTGTTTAACTCTGTTTGTCGCTGATTAAAAATGTTCAAATCTTTTTGCCTCTGGTTGCCACTGTTGACCTCTGTTTAACTCTGCTTGCCTCTGTCTAACTCTGTTTAACTCTGTTTCCCTCTGTTTGCCTCTGTTTAACTCTGTTTGGCTCTGTTTAACTCTGTTTGCCTGTTTTGACGTCTGTTTGCCTCTGTTTAACTCTGTTTAACTCTGTTTCCCTCTGTTTGCCTCTGTTAAACTCTGTTTGCCTCTGTTTAACTCTGCATCTGTTTATCTCTCTTTCACTCTGTTTGCCTCTGCTTGCCTCAGTTTAATTCTGTTGGCTTCTGTTTTCCTCTGTTTAACTCTGTTTGCCTCTATTTAACACTGCATGCCTCTGTTTAAATCTGTTTGACTCTGTTTGCTTCTGTTTCATTCTGTTTAACTATGTTTGTCCCTGTTTAACTTTGTTTGCCTCTGGTTGCTTCTTTTTAACTCTGTTTGCCTCTGTGTGCCTCTGTTTAACCATTTTTGACTCTGTTTGCCTCTGGTTAACTCTTTTTAACTCTGTTTGACTCTGTTTAACTCTGTTTAACTCTGTTTGCCTCTGTTTAACTCTGTTTAACTCTGTTTGCCTCTGTTCAACTCTGTTTAACTTTGTTTCCATCTGTTTAACTCTGTTTGTCGCTGTTTAAAAATGTTCAAATCTGTTTGCCTCTGGTTGCCACTGTTGACCTCTGCTTAACTCTGTTTCCCTCTGTTTAACTCTGCTTGCCTCTGTCTAACTCTGTTTAACTCTGTTTCCCTCTGTTTGAATCTGTTTGACTCTGTTTGCTTCTGTTTAATTCTGTTTAACTATGTTTGTCCCTGTTTAACTTTGTTTGCCTCTGGTTGCTTCTTTTTAACACTGTTTGCCTCTGTGTGCCTCTGTTTAACCATTTTTGACTCTGTTTGCCTCTGGTTAACTCTTTTTAACTCTGTTTAACTCTGTTTAACTCGGTTTGCCTCTGTTTAACTCTGTTTAACTCTGTTTGCCTCTGTTCAACTCTGTTTAACTTTGTATCCATCTGTTTAACTCTGTCGCTGTTTAGAAATGTTCAAATCTGTTTGCCTCTGGTTGCCACTGTTGACCTCTGTTTAACTCTGTTTCCCTCTGTTTAACTCTGCTTGCCTCTGTCTAACTCTGTTTAACTCTGTTTCCCTCTGTTTGCCTCTGTTTAACTCTGTTTGCCTCTGTTTAACTCTGTTTGCCTCTGTTTAAATCTGTTTGCCTGTGTTGACATCTGTTTGCCTCTGTTTAACTCTGTTTAACTCTGTTTCCCTCTGTTTGCCTCTGTTTAACTCTGTGTGCCTCCTTTTAACTCTCTTTAACTCTGTTTACCTCTGTTGAACTCTGTTTGCCTCTGTTTCCCTCTTGTTAACTCTGTTTGCCTGTGTTTAACTCTCTTTAACTCTGTGTGCCTCTGCTAAACTCTGTTTAACACTGTTTGCCACTGTTTAACTCTGTTTGCCTCTGTTTAACTCTGTTTGCCTGTGTTTTACTCTGTTTAACCCTGTTTCCCTCTGTTTGCCTCTGTTTAACTCTGTTTGCTTCTGTTTAACCCTGTTTCCCTCTGTTTGCCTCTGTTTAACTCTGTTTAGCTCTGTTTCCCACTGTTTGCCTCTCTTTAATTCTGTTTTCCTTTGTTTAACTGTTTGCCTTTGTTTGGCCCTTTTTAACTCTGTGTTCCTCCTTTTAACTCTGTTTAACTCTGCTTGCCTCTGTTTCACTCTTTTAAACTCTGTTTGTCTCTGTTTCCCTCCTGCTAACTCTGTTTGCCTCTGTCCAACTCTGTTTAACACTGTTTGCCACTGTTTAACTCTGTTTGCCTGTGTTTAAATCTGTTTACCTCTGTTTAACTCTGCTTAACTCTGTTTCCGTCTGTTTGCCTCTGTTTAACTCTGTTTGCCTCTGTTTAACTCTATTTGCCTTTGTTTGCCCCTTTTTAAGTCTGTGTGCCTCCTTTTAACTCTGTTTAACTCTGCTTCTGTTTCACTCTTTTAAACTCTGTTTGCCTCAGTTTCCCTCTTGTTCACTCTGTTTGCCTGTGTTTAACTCTGTTTAACTCTGTGTGCCTCTGTTAAACTCTGTTTAACACTGTTTGCCAATGTTTAACTCTCTTTGCCTGTCTTTAACTCTGTTTGCCTGTGTTTTACTCTGTTTAACCCTGTTTCCCTCTGTTTGCCTCTGTTTAACTCTGTTGTCTTCTGTTTAACCCAGTTTCCCTCTGTTTGCCTCTGTTTAACTCTGTTTACCTCTGATTAACTCTGTTTGCCCCTTTTTAACTCTGTTTGCCTCCTTCTAACTCTGTTTAACTCTGTATGCTTCTGTTTAACTCTGTTTGCCTCTGTTTAACTCTGTTTGCCTCTGTTTAACTCTGTTTGCCCCTTTTTAACTCTGTTTGCTTCCTTTTAACTCTGTTTAACTCTGTTTGCCTCTGTTTAACTCTGTTTGTCCCTTTTTAACTCTGTTTGCCTCTGTTTAACTCTGTCTGCCCCTTTTTAACTCTGTTTGCCTCTGTTTAACTCTGTTTGCCCCTTTTTAACACTGTTTGCCTCTGTTTAACTCTGTTTCCCTCTGTTTAACTCTGTTTGCCCCTTTTTAACTCTGTTTGCCTCCTTTTAACTCTGTTTAACTCTGTTTGCCTCCTTTTAACTCTGTTTAACTCTGTTTGCCTCTGTTTAACTCTGTTTGCCTCTGTTTAACTCTGTTTGCCTCCACTTCACTCTTTTACACTCTCGTTGCCTCTGTTTCCCTCTTCTTAACTCTATTTGAATCAGTTTAACTCTGTTTGCCTTTTTTGCCCCTGTTTAACTCTGTTTGCCTCTGTTTCCTCTGTTTAACTCTGTTTACCTCTGTTTAACTCTGTTTGCCCCTTTTTAACTCTGTTTGCCTCCTTTTAACTCTGTTTAACTCTGTTTGCCTCTGTTTTACCCTGTTTGCCTCCACTTCACTCTTTTACACTCTGGTTGCCTCTGTTTCCCTCTTCTTATCTCTATTTGATCTGTTTAACTCTGTTTGCCTCTCTTTGCCTCTGTTTAACTCTGTTTGCCTCTGTTTCCTCTGTTTAACTCTGTTTAACTCTATTTGCCTCTATTTAACTCTGCATCTGTTTATCTCTCTTTCACTCTGTTTGCCTCTGCTTGCCTCAGTTTAATTCTGTTTGCTTCTGTTTTCCTCTGTTTAACTCTGTTTGCCTCTATTTAACACTGCATGCCTCTGTTTAAATCTGTTTTTTACTGTTTGCTTCTGTTTAATTCTGTTTAACTATGTTTGTCCCTGTTTAACTTTGTTTGCCTCCGGTTGCTTCTTTTTAACACTGTTTGCCTCTGTGTGCCTCTGTTTAACCATTTTTGACTCTGTTTGCCTCTGGTTAACTCTTTTTAACTCTGTTTGACTCTGTTTAACTCTGTTTAACTCGGTTTGCCTCTGTTTAACTCTGTTTAACTCTGTTTGCCTCTGTTCAACTCTGTTTAACTTTGTATCCATCTGTTTAACTCTGTCGCTGTTTAAAAATGTTCAAATCTGTTTGCCTCTGGTTGCCACTGTTGACCTCTGTTTAACTCTGTTTCCCTCTGTTTAACTCTGCTTGCCTCTGTCTAACTCTGTTTAACTCTGTTTCCCCTCTGTTTGCCTCTGTTTAACTCTGTTTGCCTCTGTTTAACTCTGTTTGCCTCTGTTTAAATCTGTTTGCCTGTGTTGACGTCTGTTTGCCTCTGTTTAACTCTGTTTAACTCTGTTTCCCTCTGTTTGCCTCTGTTTAACTCTGTGTGCCTCCTTTTAACTCTCTTTAACTCTGTTTACCTCTGTTGAACTCTGTTTGCCTCTGTTTCCCTCTTGTTAACTCTGTTTGCCTGTGTTTAACTCTCTTTAACTCTGTGTGCCTCTGCTAAACTCTGTTTAACACTGTTTGCCACTGTTTAACTCTGTTTGCCTCTGTTTAACTCTGTTTGCCTGTGTTTTACTCTGTTTAACCCTGTTTCCCTCTGTTTGCCTCTGTTTAACTCTGTTTGCTTCTGTTTAACCCTGTTTCCCTCTGTTTGCCTCTGTTTAACTCTGTTTAGCTCTGTTTCCCACTGTTTGCCTCTCTTTAATTCTGTTTTCCTTTGTTTAACTGTTTGCCTTTGTTTGGCCCTTTTTAACTCTGTGTTCCTCCTTTTAACTCTGTTTAACTCTGCTTGCCTCTGTTTCACTCTTTTAAACTCTGTTTGTCTCTGTTTCCCTCCTGCTAACTCTGTTTGCCTCTGTCCAACTCTGTTTAACACTGTTTGCCACTGTTTAACTCTGTTTGCCTGTGTTTAATTCTGTTTACCTCTGTTTAACTCTGTTTAACCCTGTTTGCCTCTATTTAACACTGCATGCCTCTGTTTAAATCTGTTTGACTCTGTTTGCTTCTGTTTCATTCTGTTTAACTATGTTTGTCCCTGTTTAACTTTGTTTGCCTCTGGTTGCTTCTTTTTAACTCTGTTTGCCTCTGTGTGCCTCTGTTTAACCATTTTTGACTCTGTTTGCCTCTGGTTAACTCTTTTTAACTCTGTTTGACTCTGTTTAACTCTGTTTAACTCTGTTTGCCTCTGTTTAACTCTGTTTAACTCTGTTTGCCTCTGTTCAACTCTGTTTAACTTTGTTTCCATCTGTTTAACTCTGTTTGTCGCTGTTTAAAAATGTTCAAATCTGTTTGCCTCTGGTTGCCACTGTTGACCTCTGCTTAACTCTGTTTCCCTCTGTTTAACTCTGCTTGCCTCTGTCTAACTCTGTTTAACTCTGTTTCCCTCTGTTTGCGTCTGTTTAACTCTGTTTGCCACTTTTTAACTCTGTTTGCCTGTGTTGACGTCTGTTTGCCTCTGTTTAACTCTGTTTAACTCTGTTTCCCTCTGTTTGCCTCTGTTTAACTCTGTGTGCCTCCTTTTAACTCTCTTTAACTCTGTTTGCCTCTGTAAAACTCTGTTTGCCTCTGTTTCCCTCTTGTTAACTCTGTTTGCCTGTGTTTAACTCTGTTTAGCTTTGTTTGCCTCTGTTAAACTCTGTTTAACACTGTTTGCCACAATTTAAATCTGTTTGCCTGTGTTTAACTTTATTTGCCTTTGTTTGCCCCTTTTTAACTCTGTGTGCCTCCTTTTAACTCTGTTTAACTCTGTTTGCCTCTCTTTTACTCTTTTAAACTCTGTTTGCCTCTGTTTCCCTCTTCTTAACTCTGTTTGCCACTCTTCAATTCTGTTTGCCTCTGTTTAACTCTGTTTGCCTCTGTTTAGCTCTGTTTAACTCTCTTTGCCTCTGTTAAACTCTGTTTAACACTGTTGGCCACTGTTTAATTCTGTTTGCCTGTGTCTAACGCTGTTTGCCTCTGTTTAACTCTGTTTAGCTCTGTTTCCCACTGTTTGCCTCTCTTTAATTCTGTTTTCCTTTGTTTAACTGTTTGCCTTTGTTTGGCCCTTTTTAACTCTGTGTTCCTCCTTTTAACTCTGTTTAACTCTGCTTGCCTCTGTTTCACTCTTTTAAACTCTGTTTGTCTCTGTTTCCCTCCTGCTAACTCTGTTTGCCTCTGTCCAACTCTGTTTAACACTGTTTGCCACTGTTTAACTCTGTTTGCCTGTGTTTAACTCTGTTTACCTCTGTTTAACTCTGCTTAACTCTGTTTCCGTCTGTTTGCCTCTGTTTAACTCTGTTTGCCTCTGTTTAACTCTATTTGCCTTTGTTTGCCCTTTTTTAAGTCTGTGTGCCTCCTTTTAACTCTGTTTAACTCTGCTTCTGTTTCACTCTTTTAAACTCTGTTTGCCTCACTTTCCCTCTTGTTCACTCTGTTTGCCTGTGTTTAACTCTGTTTAACTCTGTGTGCCTCTGTTAAACTCTGTTTAACACTGTTTGCCACTGTTTAACTCTGTTTGCCTGTCTTTAACTCTGTTTGCCTGTGTTTTACTCTGTTTAAACCTGTTTCCCTCTGTTTGCCTCTGTTTAACTCTGTTATCTTCTGTTTAACCCAGTTTCCCTCTGTTTGCCTCTGTTTAACTCTGTTTACCTCTGATTAACTCTGTTTGCCCCTTTTTAACTCTGTTTGCCTCCTTCTAACTCTGTTTAACTCTGTTTGCTTCTGTTTAACTCTGTTTGCCTCTGTTTAACTCTGTTTAACTCTGTTTGCCCCTTTTTAACTCTGTTTGCTTCCTTTTAACTCTGTTTAACTCTGTTTGCCTCTGTTTAACTCTGTTTGCCTCCACTTCACTCTTTTACACTCTGGTTGCCTTTGTTTCCCTCTTCTTAACTCTATTTGAATCTGTTTAACTCTGTTTGCCTTTTTTGCCTCTGTTTAACTCTGTTTGCCTCTGTTTCCTCTGTTTAACTCTGTTTAACTCTGTTTAACTCTTTTTGCCTCTATTTAACTCTGCATCTGTTTATCTCTCTTTCACTCTGTTTGCCTCTGCTTGCCTCAGTTTAATTCTGTTTGCTTCTGTTTTCCTCTGTTTAACTCTGTTTGCCTCTCTTTGCCTCTGTTTAACTCTGTTTGCCTCTGTTTCCTCTGTTTAACTCTGTTTAACTCTATTTGCCTCTATTTAACTCTGCATCTGTTTATCTCTCTTTCACTCTGTTTGCCTCTGCTTGCCTCAGTTTAATTCTGTTTGCTTCTGTTTTCCTCTGTTTAACTCTGTTTGCCTCTATTTAACACTGCATGCCTCTGTTTAAATCTGTTTTTTACTGTTTGGTTCTGTTTAATTCTGTTTAACTATGTTTGTCCCTGTTTAACTTTGTTTGCCTCTGGTTGCTTCTTTTTAACACTGTTTGCCTCTGTGTGCCTCTGTTTAACCATTTTTGACTCTGTTTGCCTCTGGTTAACTCTTTTTAACTCTGTTTGACTCTGTTTAACTCTGTTTAACTCGGTTTGCCTCTGTTTAACTCTGTTTAACTCTGTTTGCCTCTGTTCAACTCTGTTTAACTTTGTATCCATCTGTTTAACTCTGTCGCTGTTTAGAAATGTTCAAATCTGTTTGCCTCTGGTTGCCACTGTTGACCTCTGTTTAACTCTGTTTCCCTCTGTTTAACTCTGCTTGCCTCTGTCTAACTCTGTTTAACTCTGTTTCCCTCTGTTTGCCTCTGTTTAACTCTGTTTGCCTCTGTTTAACTCTGTTTGCCTCTGTTTAAATCTGTTTGCCTGTGTTGACATCTGTTTGCCTCTGTTTAACTCTGTTTAACTCTGTTTCCCTCTGTTTGCCTCTGTTTAACTCTGTGTGCCTCCTTTTAACTCTCTTTAACTCTGTTTACCTCTGTTGAACTCTGTTTGCCTCTGTTTCCCTCTTGTTAACTCTGTTTGCCTGTGTTTAACTCTCTTTAACTCTGTGTGCCTCTGCTAAACTCTGTTTAACACTGTTTGCCACTGTTTAACTCTGTTTGCCTCTGTTTAACTCTGTTTGCCTGTGTTTTACTCTGTTTAACCCTGTTTCCCTCTGTTTGCCTCTGTTTAACTCTGTTTGCTTCTGTTTAACCCTGTTTCCCTCTGTTTGCCTCTGTTTAACTCTGTTTAGCTCTGTTTCCCACTGTTTGCCTCTCTTTAATTCTGTTTTCCTTTGTTTAACTGTTTGCCTTTGTTTGGCCCTTTTTAACTCTGTGTTCCTCCTTTTAACTCTGTTTAACTCTGCTTGCCTCTGTTTCACTCTTTTAAACTCTGTTTGTCTCTGTTTCCCTCCTGCTAACTCTGTTTGCCTCTGTCCAACTCTGTTTAACACTGTTTGCCACTGTTTAACTCTGTTTGCCTGTGTTTAACTCTGTTTACCTCTGTTTAACTCTGCTTAACTCTGTTTCCGTCTGTTTGCCTCTGTTTAACTCTGTTTGCCTCTGTTTAACTCTATTTGCCTTTGTTTGCCCCTTTTTAAGTCTGTGTGCCTCCTTTTAACTCTGTTTAACTCTGCTTCTGTTTCACTCTTTTAAACTCTGTTTGCCTCAGTTTCCCTCTTGTTCACTCTGTTTGCCTGTGTTTAACTCTGTTTAACTCTGTGTGCCTCTGTTAAACTCTGTTTAACACTGTTTGCCACTGTTTAACTCTCTTTGCCTGTCTTTAACTCTGTTTGCCTGTGTTTTACTCTGTTTAACCCTGTTTCCCTCTGTTTGCCTCTGTTTAACTCTGTTGTCTTCTGTTTAACCCAGTTTCCCTCTGTTTGCCTCTGTTTAACTCTGTTTACCTCTGATTAACTCTGTTTGCCCCTTTTTAACTCTGTTTGCCTCCTTCTAACTCTGTTTAACTCTGTATGCTTCTGTTTAACTCTGTTTGCCTCTGTTTAACTCTGTTTGCCTCTGTTTAACTCTGTTTGCCCCTTTTTAACTGTTTGCTTCCTTTTAACTCTGTTTAACTCTGTTTGCCTCTGTTTAACTCTGTTTGCCCCTTTTTAACTCTGTTTGCCTCTGTTTAACTCTGTTTGCCCCTTTTTAACTCTGTTTGCCTCTGTTTAACTCTGTTTGCCCCTTTTTAACACTGTTTGCCTCTGTTTAACTCTGTTTCCCTCTGTTTAACTCTGTTTGCCCCTTTTTAACTCTGTTTGCCTCCTTTTAACTCTGTTTAACTCTGTTTGCCTCCTTTTAACTCTGTTTAACTCTGTTTGCCTCTGTTTAACTCTGTTTGCCTCTGTTTAACTCTGTTTGCCTCCACTTCACTCTTTTACACTCTCGTTGCCTCTGTTTCCCTCTTCTTAACTCTATTTGAATCAGTTTAACTCTGTTTGCCTTTTTTGCCCCTGTTTAACTCTGTTTGCCTCTGTTTCCTCTGTTTAACTCTGTTTACCTCTGTTTAACTCTGTTTGCCCCTTTTTAACTCTGTTTGCCTCCTTTTAACTCTGTTTAACTCTGTTTGCCTCTGTTTTACCCTGTTTGCCTCCACTTCACTCTTTTACACTCTGGTTGCCTCTGTTTCCCTCTTCTTATCTCTATTTGATCTGTTTAACTCTGTTTGCCTCTCTTTGCCTCTGTTTAACTCTGTTTGCCTCTGTTTCCTCTGTTTAACTCTGTTTAACTCTATTTGCCTCTATTTAACTCTGCATCTGTTTATCTCTCTTTCACTCTGTTTGCCTCTGCTTGCCTCAGTTTAATTCTGTTTGCTTCTGTTTTCCTCTGTTTAACTCTGTTTGCCTCTATTTAACACTGCATGCCTCTGTTTAAATCTGTTTTTTACTGTTTGCTTCTGTTTAATTCTGTTTAACTATGTTTGTCCCTGTTTAACTTTGTTTGCCTCTGGTTGCTTCTTTTTAACACTGTTTGCCTCTGTGTGCCTCTGTTTAACCATTTTTGACTCTGTTTGCCTCTGGTTAACTCTTTTTAACTCTGTTTAACTCTGTTTAACTCTGTTTAACTCGGTTTGCCTCTGTTTAACTCTGTTTAACTCTGTTTGCCTCTGTTCAACTCTGTTTAACTTTGTATCCATCTGTTTAACTCTGTCGCTGTTTAAAAATGTTCAAATCTGTTTGCCTCTGGTTGCCACTGTTGACCTCTGTTTAACTCTGTTTCCCTCTGTTTAACTCTGCTTGCCTCTGTCTAACTCTGTTTAACTCTGTTTCCCTCTGTTTGCCTCTGTTTCACTCTGTTTGCCTCTGTTTGACTCTGTTTGCCTCTGTTTAAATCTGTTTGCCTGTGTTGACGTCTGTTTGCCTCTGTTTAACTCTGTTTAACTCTGTTTCCCTCTGTTTGCCTCTGTTTAACTCTGTGTGCCTCCTTTTAACTCTCTTTAACTCTGTTTACCTCTGTTGAACTCTGTTTGCCTCTGTTTCCCTCTTGTTAACTCTGTTTGCCTGTGTTTAACTCTCTTTAACTCTGTGTGCCTCTGCTAAACTCTGTTTAACACTGTTTGCCACTGTTTAACTCTGTTTGCCTCTGTTTAACTCTGTTTGCCTGTGTTTTACTCTGTTTAACCCTGTTTCCCTCTGTTTGCCTCTGTTTAACTCTGTTTGCTTCTGTTTAACCCTGTTTCCCTCTGTTTGCCTCTGTTTAACTCTGTTTAGCTCTGTTTCCCACTGTTTGCCTCTCTTTAATTCTGTTTTCCTTTGTTTAACTGTTTGCCTTTGTTTGGCCCTTTTTAACTCTGTGTTCCTCCTTTTAACTCTGTTTAACTCTGCTTGCCTCTGTTTCACTCTTTTAAACTCTGTTTGTCTCTGTTTCCCTCCTGCTAACTCTGTTTGCCTCTGTCCAACTCTGTTTAACACTGTTTGCCACTGTTTAACTCTGTTTGCCTGTGTTTAAATCTGTTTACCTCTGTTTAACTCTGTTTAACCCTGTTTCCCTCTGTTTGCCTCTGTTTAACTCTGTTTGCTTCTGTTTAACCCTGTTTCCCTCTGTTTGCCTCTGTTTAACTCTGTTTACCTCTGTTTGCCCCTTTTTAAATCTGTTTGCCTCCTTTTAACTCTGTTTAAATCTGTTTGCCTCTGTTTAACTCTGTTTGCCTCTGTTTAACTCTGTTTGCCTCTGTTTAACTCTGTTTGCCTCTGTTTAACTCTGTTTGCCTCTGTTTAACTCTGTTTACCTCTGTTTAACTCTGTTTGCCCCTTTTTAACTCTGTTTGCCTCCTTTTAACTCTGTTTAACTCTGTTTGCCTCTATTTTACTCTGTTTGCCTCCACTTCACTCTTTTACACTCTGGTTGCCTCTGTTTCCCTCTTCTTAACTCTATTTGACTCTGTTTAACTCTGTTTGCCTCTCTTTGCCTCTGTTTAACTCTGTTTGCCTCTGTTTCCTCTGTTTAACTCTGTTTAACTCTATTTGCCTCTATTTAACTCTGCATCTGTTTATTTCTCTTTCACTCTGTTTGCCTCTGCTTGCCTCAGTTTAATTCTGTTTGCTTCTGTTTTCCTCTGTTTAACTCTGTTTGCCTCTATTTAACACTGCATGCCTCTGTTTAAATCTGTTTGACTCTGTTTGCTTCTGTTTCATTCTGTTTAACTATGTTTGTCCCTGTTTAACTTTGTTTGCCTCTGGTTGCTTCTTTTTAACTCTGTTTGCCTCTGTGTGCCTCTGTTTAACCATTTTTGACTCTGTTTGCCTCTGGTTAACTCTTTTTAACTCTGTTTGACTCTGTTTAACTCTGTTTAATCTGTTTGCCTCTGTTTAACTCTGTTTAACTCTGTTTGCCTCTGTTCAACTCTGTTTAACTTTGTTTCCATCTGTTTAACTCTGTTTGTCGCTGTTTAAAAATGTTCAAAACTTTTTGCCTCTGGTTGCCACTGTTGACCTCTGTTTAACTCTGTTTCCCTCTGTTTAACACTGCTTGCCTCTGTCTAACTCTGTTTAACTCTGTTTCCCTCTGTATGCCTCTGTTTAACTCTGTTTAACTCTGTTTCCCCCTGTTTGCCTCTGTTAAACTCTGTTTGCCTCTGTTTAACTCTGCATCTGTTTATCTCTCTTTCACTCTGTTTGCCTCTGCTTGCCTCAGTTTAATTCTGTTTGCTTCCGTTTCCTCTGTTTAACTCTGTTTGCCTCTATTTAACACTGCATGCCTCTGTTTAAATCTGTTTGACTCTGTTTGCTTCTGTTTAATTCTGTTTAACTATGTTTGTCCCTGTTTAACTTTGTTTGCCTCTGGTTGCTTCTTTTTAACTCTGTTTGCCTCTGTGTGCCTCTGTTTAACCATTTTTGACTCTGTTTGCCTCTGGTTAACTCTTTTTAACTCTGTTTGATTCTGTTTAACTCTGTTTAACTCTGTTTGCCTCTGTTTAACTCTGTTTAACTCTGTTTGCCTCTGTTCAACTCTGTTTAACTTTGTTTCCATCTGTTTAACTCTGTTTGTCGCTGTTTAAAAATTTTCAAATCTGTTTTCCTCTGGTTGCCACTGTTGACCTCTGTTTAACTCTGTTTCCCTCTGTTTAACTCTGCTTGCCTCTGTCTAACTCTGTTTAACTCTGTTTCCCTCTGTTTGCGTCTGTTTAACTCTGTTTGCCACTTTTTAACTCTGTTTGCCTGTGTTGACGTCTGTTTGCCTCTGTTTAACTCTGTTTAACTCTGTTTCCCTCTGTTTGCCTCTGTTTAACTCTGTGTGCCTCCTTTTAACTCTCTTTAACTCTGTTTACCTCTGTTGAACTCTGTTTGCCTCTGTTTCCCTCTTGTTAACTCTGTTTGCCTGTGTTTAACTCTGTTTAACTTTGTTTGCCTCTGTTAAACTCTGTTTAACACTGTTTGCCACAATTTAAATCTGTTTGCCTGTGTTTAACTTTATTTGCCTTTGTTTGCCCCTTTTTAACTCTGTGTGCCTCCTTTTAACTCTGTTTAACTCTGTTTGCCTCTCTTTTACTCTTTTAAACTCTGTTTGCCTCTGTTTCCCTCTTCTTAACTCTGTTTGCCCCTTTTTAACTCTGTGTGCCTCCTTTTAACTCTGTTTAACTCTGTTTGCCTCTCTTTTACTCTTTTAAACTCTGTTTGCCTCTGTTTCCCTCTTCTTAACTCTGTTTGCCACTCTTTAACTCTGTTTGCCTCTGTTTAACTCTGTTTGCCTCTGTTTAGCTCTGTTTAACTCTCTTTGCCTCTGTTAAACTCTGTTTCACACTGTTGGCCACTGTTTAATTCTGTTTGCCTGTGTCTAACGCTGTTTGCCTCTGCTTAACTCTGTTTAGCTCTGTTTCCCACTGTTTGCCTCCCTTTAATTCTGTTTTCCTTTGTTTAACTGTTTGCCTTTGTTTGGCCCTTTTTAACTCTGTGTTCCTCCTTTTAACTCTGTTCAACTCTGCTTGCCTCTGTTTCACTCTTTTAAACTCTGTTTGTCTCTGTTTCCCTCCTGCTAACTCTGTTTGCCTCTGTCCAACTCTGTTTAACACTGTTTGCCACTGTTTAACTCTGTTTGCCTGTGTTTAACTCTGTTTACCTCTGTTTAACTCTGCTTAACTCTGTTTCCGTCTGTTTGCCTCTGTTTAACTCTGTTTGCCTCTGTTTAACTCTATTTGCCTTTGTTTGCCCTTTTTTAAGTCAGTGTGCCTCCTTTTAAATCTGTTTAACTCTGCTTCTGTTTCACTCTTTTAAACTCTGTTTGCCTCACTTTCCCTCTTGTTCACTCTGTTTGCCTGTGTTTAACTCTGTTTAACTCTGTGTGCCTCTGTTAAACTCTGTTTAACACTGTTTGCCACTGTTTAACTCTGTTTGCCTGTCTTTAACTCTGTTTGCCTGTGTTTTACTCTGTTTAACCCTGTTTCCCTCTGTTTGCCTCTGTTTAACTCTGTTATCTTCTGTTTAACCCAGTTTCCCTCTGTTTGCCTCTGTTTAACTCTGTTTACCTCTGATTAACTCTGTTTGCCCCTTTTTAACTCTGTTTGCCTCCTTCTAAGACTGTTTAACTCTGTTTGCTTCTGTTTAACTCTGTTTGCCTCTGTTTAACTCTGTTTGCCCCTTTTTAACTCTGTTTGCTTCCTTTTAACTCTGTTTAACTCTGTTTGCCTCTGTTTAATTCTGTTTGCCTCCACTTCACTCTTTTACACTCTGGTTGCCTCTGTTTCC
This sequence comes from Isurus oxyrinchus, assembly GCA_026770705.1. Classification (NCBI taxonomy): domain Eukaryota; kingdom Metazoa; phylum Chordata; class Chondrichthyes; order Lamniformes; family Lamnidae; genus Isurus; species Isurus oxyrinchus. Next base: position 28,117 of record JANJGN010002702.1, read on the forward strand.
CTCTTCTTAACTCTATTTGAATCTGTTTAACTCTGTTTGCCTTTTTTTGCCTCTGTTTAACTCTGTTTGCCTCTGTTTCCTCTGTTTAACTCTGTTTAACTCTTTTTGCCTCTATTTAACTCTGCATCTGTTTATCTCTCTTTCACTCTGTTTGCCTCTGCTTGCCTCAGTTTAATTCTGTTTGCTTCTGTTTTCCTCTGTTTAACTCTGTTTGCCTCTCTTTGCCTCTGTTTAACTCTGTTTGCCTCTGTTTCCTCTGTTTAACTCTGTTTAACTCTATTTGCCTCTATTTAACTCTGCATCTGTTTATCTCTCTTTCACTCTGTTTGCCTCTGCTTGCCTCAGTTTAATTCTGTTTGCTTCTGTTTTCCTCTGTTTAACTCTGTTTGCCTCTATTTAACACTGCATGCCTCTGTTTAAATCTGTTTGACTCTGTTTGCTTCTGTTTCATTCTGTTTAACTATGTTTGTCCCTGTTTAACTTTGTTTGCCTCTGGTTGCTTCTTTTTAACACTGTTTGCCTCTGTGTGCCTCTGTTTAACCATTTTTGACTCTGTTTGCCTCTGGTTAACTCTTTTTAACTCTGTTTGACTCTGTTTAACTCTGTTTAACTCGGTTTGCCTCTGTTTAACTCTGTTTAACTCTGTTTGCCTCTGTTCAACTCTGTTTAACTTTGTATCCATCTGTTTAACTCTGTCGCTGTTTAAAAATGTTCAAATCTGTTTGCCTCTGGTTGCCACTGTTGACCTCTGTTTAACTCTGTTTCCCTCTGTTTAACTCTGCTTGCCTCTGTCTAACTCTGTTTAACTCTGTTTCCCTCTGTTTGCCTCTGTTTAACTCTGTTTGGCTCTGTTTAACTCTGTTTGCCTGTTTTGACGTCTGTTTGCCTCTGTTTAACTCTGTTTAACTCTGTTTCCCTCTGTTTGCCTCTGTTAAACTCTGTTTGCCTCTGTTTCCCTCTTGTTAACTCTGTTTGCCTGTGTTTAACTCTGTTTAACTCTGTTTGCCTCTGCTAAACACTGTTTGCCACTGTTTAACTCTGTTTGCCTGTGTTTAACTTTATTTGCCTTTGTTTACCCATTTTTAACTCTGTGTCCCTCCTTTTAACTCTGTTTAACTCTGTTTGCCTCTCTTTTACTCTTTTAAACTCTGTTGTCCTCTGTTTCCCTCTTCTTAACTCTGTTTGCCACTCCTTAACTCTGTTTGCCTCTGTTTAACTCTGTTTGTCTCTGTTTAGCTCTGTTTAACTCTGTTTGCCTCTGTTAAACTCTGTTTAACACTGTTGGCCACTGTTTAATTCTGTTTGCCTGTGTCTAACGCTGTTTGCCTCTGTTTAACTCTGTTTAGCTCTGTTTCCCTCTGTTTGCCTCTCCTTAATTCTGTTTTCCTTTGTTTAACTGTTTGCCTTTGTTTGGCCCTTATTAATCTGTGTGCCTCCTTTTAACTCTGTTTAACTCTGTTTGCCTCTGTTTCCCTCTTTTAAACTCTGTTTGCCTCTGTTTCCCTCTTGTTAACTCTGTTTGCCTCTGTTCAACTCTGTTTAACACTGTTTGCCACTGTTTAACTCCGTTTGCCTGTGTTTAACTCTCTTTGCCTGTGTTTAACTCTGCTTAAGTCTGTTTGCCTGTGCTGAACTCTGTTTAACACTGTTTGCCACTGTTTAACTCTGTTTGCCTGTGTTTAACTCTGTTTACCTCTGTTTAACTCTGCTTAACTCTGTTTCCGTCTGTTTGCCTCTGTTTAACTCTGTTTACCTCTGTTTAACTCTATTTGCCTTTGTTTGCCCCTTTTTAATTCTGTGTGCCTCCTTTTAACTCTGTTTAACTCTGCTTCTGTTTCACTTTTTTAAACTCTGTTTGCCTCTGTTTCCCTCGTTTTAACTCTGTTTGCCTGTGTTTAACTCTGTTTAACTCTGTGTGCTTCTGTTAAACTCTGTTTAACACTGTTTGCCACTGTTTAACTCTGTTTGCCTGTGTTTAACTCTGTTTGCCTGTGTTTTACTCTGTTTAACCCTGTTTCCCTCTGTTTCCCTCTGTTTAACTCTGTTTGCTTCTGTTTAACCCTGTTTCCCTCTGTATGCCTCTGTTTAACTCTGTTTACCTCTGTTTAACTCTGTTTGCCTCTTTTTAACTCTGTTTGCCTCCTTTTAATTCTGTTTAACTCTGCCTCTTTTTAACTCTGTTTGCTTCTGTTTAACTCTGTTTGCCTCTGTTTAACTCTGTTTGCCTCTGTTTGACTCTGTTTGCCTCTGTTTAACTCTGTTTGCCCCTTTTTAACTTTGTTTGCCTCCTTTTAACTCTGTTTAACTCTCTTTGCCTCTGTTTAACTCTGTTTGCCTCCACTTCACTCTTTTACACTCTGGTTGCCTCTGTTTCCCTCTTCTTAACTGTATTTGACTCTTTTTAACTCTGTTTGCCTCTCTTTGCCTCTGTTTAACTCTGTTTGCCTCTGTTTCCTCTGTTTAACTCTGTTTAACTCTATTTGCCTCTATTTAACTCTGTTTGCATCTGTTTATCTCTCTTTCACTCTGTTTGCCTCTGCTTGCCTCAGTTTAATTCTGTTTGCTTCTGTTTTCCTCTGTTTAACTCTGTTTGCCTCTAGTTAACACTGCATGCCTCTGTTTAAATCTGTTTGACTCTGTTTGCTTCTGTTTCATTCTGTTTAACTATGTTTGTCCCTGTTTAACTTTGTTTGCCTCTGGTTGCTTCTTTTTAACTCTGTTTGCCTCTGTGTGCCTCTGTTTAACCATTTTTGACTCTGTTTGCCTCTGGTTAACTCTGTTTAACTCTGTTTGCCTCTGTTCAACTCTGTTTAACTTTGTTTCCATCTGTTTAACTCTGTCGCTGTTTAAAAATGTTCAAATCTGGTTGCCACTGTTTGCCTCTGTTTAACTCTGTTTCCCTCTGTTTAACTCTGTTTGCCTCTGTTTAACTCTGTTTGCCTCTGTTTTACTCTGATTGCCTCTGTTTGTCACTGTTTAACTCTGTTTGTCACTGCTTCACTTTGTTTAACTCTGTTTGCCTCTGTTTGCCTCTGTTCAACTCTTTTAATTCTGTTTGCCTCTCTTTAACTCTGTTTGCTTCTGTCTGCCTCTGTTCAACTCTATTTAACTCTGTTTGCTTCTATTTAACTGTGGTTGCCTCTGTTTAACTCTGTTTAACTCTGTTAAACTCTGTTTAACTCTCTTTAACTCTGTTTGCCTCTGTTCAACTCTATTTAACTCTGTTTGCCTCTATTTAACTGTGGTTGCCTCTGTTTAACTCTGTTTAACTCTGTTAAACTCTGTTTAACTCTCTTTAACTCTGTTTGCCTCTGTTTGCCTCTGTTAATCTCTTTTTAACCCTGTTTGCCACTGTTTAACTCTGTTTGTCTTTGCTTAACTCTGCCTGCCTCTGTCTAACTCTGTTTAACTCTGTTTCCCTTTGTTTAACTCTGTTTGCCTTTGTTTGCCTCTCTTTGCCTCTGTGTGCCTCCTTATAAATCTGTTTAATTCTGTTTGCCTCAGTTTCACTCTTTTAAACTCTCTTTGCCTCGGTTTACCTCTTTTTAACTCTGGTTACTTCTTTCTAACTTTGTTTAACTCTATTTGCCTCTATTTAACTCTGTTTGCATCTGTTTATCTCTCTTTCACTCTGTTTGCCTCTGCTTGCCTCAGTTTAATTCTGTTTGCTTCTGTTTTCCTCTGTTTAACTCTGTTTGCCTCTATTTAACACTGCATGCATCTGTTTAAATCTGTTTGACTCTGTTTGCTTCTGTTTAATTCTGTTTAACTATGTTTGTCCCTGTTTAACTTTGTTTGCCTCTGGTTGCTTCTTTTTAACTCTGTTTGCATCTGTGTGCCTGTGTTTAACCATTTTTTGACTCTGTTTGCCTCTGGTTAACTCTTTTTAACTCTGTTTGACTCTGTTTAACTCTGTTTAACTCTGTTTGCCTCTGTTTGCCTCTGTTTAACTCTGTTTGCCTCTGTTCAACTCTGTTTAACTTTGTTTCCCTCTGTTTAACTCTGTCGCTGTTTAAAAATGTTCAAATCTGTTTGCCTCTGGTTGCCACTGTTGACCTCTGTTTAACTCTGTTTCCCTCTGTTTAACTCTGCTTGCCTCTGTCTAACTCTGTTTAACTCTGTTTCCCTCTGTTTGCCTCTGTTTCACTCTGTTTGCCTCTGTTTGACTCTGTTTGCCTCTGTTTAACTCTGTTTGCCTGTGTTGACGTCTGTTTGCCTCTGTTTAACTCTGTTTAACTCTGTTTCCCTCTGTTTGCCTCTGTTTAACTCTGTGTGCCTCCTTTTAACTCTCTTTAACTCTGTTTGCCTCTGTAAAACTCTGTTTGCCTCTGTTTCCCTCTTGTTAACTCTGTTTGCCTATGTTTAACTCTGTTTAGCTTTGTTTGCCTCTGTTAAACTCTGTTTAACACTGTTTGCCACAATTTAAATCTGTTTGCCTGTGTTTAACTTTATTTGCCTTTGTTTGCCCCTTTTTAACTCTGTGTGCCTCCTTTTAACTCTGTTTAACTCTGTTTGCCTCTCTTTTACTCTTTTAAACTCTGTTTGCCTCTGTTTCCCTCTTCTTAACTCTGTTTGCCACTCTTTAACTCTGTTTGCCTCTGTTTAACTCTGTTTGCCTCTCTTTAGCTCAGTTTAACTCTCTTTGCCTCTGTTAAACTCTGTTTAACACTGTTGGCCACTGTTTAATTCTGTTTGCCTGTGTCTAACGCTGTTTGCCTCTGTTTAACTCTGTTTAGCTCTGTTTCCCACTGTTTGCCTCTCTTTAATTCTGTTTTCCTTTGTTTAACTGTTTGCCTTTGTTTGGCCCTTTTTAACTCTGTGTTCCTCCTTTTAACTCTGTTTAACTCTGTTTGCCTCTCTTTGCCTCTGTTTAACTCTGTTTGCCTCTGTTTCCTCCGTTTAACTCTGTTTAACTCTATTTGCCACTATTTAACTCTGCATCTGTTTATCTCTCTTTCACTCTGTTTGCCTCTGCTTGCCTCAGTTTAATTCTGTTTGCTTCTGTTTTCCTCTGTTTAACTCTGTTTGCCTCTATTTAACACTGCATGCCTCTGTTTAAATCTGTTTGACTCTGTTTGCTTCTGTTTCATTCTGTTTAACTATGTTTGTCCCTGTTTAACTTTGTTTGCCTCTGGTTGCTTCTTTTTAACTCTGTTTGCCTCTGTGTGCCTCTGTTTAACCATTTTTGACTCTGTTTGCCTCTGGTTAACTCTTTTTAACTCTGTTTGACTCTGTTTAACTCTGTTTAACTCTGTTTGGCTCTGTTTAACTCTGTTTGCCTGTTTTGACGTCTGTTTGCCTCTGTTTAACTCTGTTTAACTCTGTTTCCCTCTGTTTGCCTCTGTTAAACTCTGTTTGCCTCTGTTTCCCTCTTGTTAACTCTGTTTGCCTGTGTTTAACTCTGTTTAACTCTGTTTGCCTCTGCTAAACACTGTTTGCCACTGTTTAACTCTGTTTGCCTGTGTTTAACTTTATTTGCCTTTGTTTACCCATTTTTAACTCTGTGTCCCTCCTTTTAACTCTGTTTAACTCTGTTTGCCTCTCTTTTACTCTTTTAAACTCTGTTTGCCTCTGTTTCCCTCTTCTTAACTCTGTTTGCCACTCTTTAACTCTGTTTGCCTCTGTTTAACTCTGTTTGTCTCTGTTTAGCTCTGTTTAACTCTGTTTGCCTCTGTTAAACTCTGTTTAACACTGTTGGCCACTGTTTAATTCTGTTTGCCTGTGTCTAACGCTGTTTGCCTCTGTTTAACTCTGTTTAGCTCTGTTTCCCTCTGTTTGCCTCTCCTTAATTCTGTTTTCCTTTGTTTAACTGTTTGCCTTTGTTTGGCCCTTATTAATCTGTGTGCCTCCTTTTAACTCTGTTTAACTCTGTTTGCCTCTGTTTCCCTCTTTTAAACTCTGTTTGCCTCTGTTTCCCTCTTGTTAACTCTGTTTGCCTCTGTTCAACTCTGTTTAACACTGTTTGCCACTGTTTAACTCCGTTTGCCTGTGTTTAACTCTCTTTGCCTGTGTTTAACTCTGCTTAAGTCTGTTTGCCTGTGCTGAACTCTGTTTAACACTGTTTGCCACTGTTTAACTCTGTTTGCCTGTGTTTAACTCTGTTTACCTCTGTTTAACTCTGCTTAACTCTGTTTCCGTCTGTTTGCCTCTGTTTAACTCTGTTTACCTCTGTTTAACTCTATTTGCCTTTGTTTGCCCCTTTTTAATTCTGTGTGCCTCCTTTTAACTCTGTTTAACTCTGCTTCTGTTTCACTTTTTTAAACTCTGTTTGCCTCTGTTTCCCTCGTTTTAACTCTGTTTGCCTGTGTTTAACTCTGTTTAACTCTGTGTGCTTCTGTTAAACTCTGTTTAACACTGTTTGCCACTGTTTAACTCTGTTTGCCTGTGTTTAACTCTGTTTGCCTGTGTTTTACTCTGTTTAACCCTGTTTCCCTCTGTTTCCCTCTGTTTAACTCTGTTTGCTTCTGTTTAACCCTGTTTCCCTCTGTATGCCTCTGTTTAACTCTGTTTACCTCTGTTTAACTCTGTTTGCCTCTTTTTAACTCTGTTTGCCTCCTTTTAATTCTGTTTAACTCTGCCTCTTTTTAACTCTGTTTGCTTCTGTTTAACTCTGTTTGCCTCTGTTTAACTCTGTTTGCCTCTGTTTGACTCTGTTTGCCTCTGTTTAACTCTGTTTGCCCCTTTTTAACTTTGTTTGCCTCCTTTTAACTCTGTTTAACTCTCTTTGCCTCTGTTTAACTCTGTTTGCCTCCACTTCACTCTTTTACACTCTGGTTGCCTCTGTTTCCCTCTTCTTAACTCTATTTGACTCTTTTTAACTCTGTTTGCCTCTCTTTGCCTCTGTTTAACTCTGTTTGCCTCTGTTTCCTCTGTTTAACTCTGTTTAACTCTATTTGCCTCTATTTAACTCTGTTTGCATCTGTTTATCTCTCTTTCACTCTGTTTGCCTCTGCTTGCCTCAGTTTAATTCTGTTTGCTTCTGTTTTCCTCTGTTTAACTCTGTTTGCCTCTAGTTAACACTGCATGCCTCTGTTTAAATCTGTTTGACTCTGTTTGCTTCTGTTTCATTCTGTTTAACTATGTTTGTCCCTGTTTAACTTTGTTTGCCTCTGGTTGCTTCTTTTTAACTCTGTTTGCCTCTGTGTGCCTCTGTTTAACCATTTTTGACTCTGTTTGCCTCTGGTTAACTCTGTTTAACTCTGTTTGCCTCTGTTCAACTCTGTTTAACTTTGTTTCCATCTGTTTAACTCTGTCGCTGTTTAAAAATGTTCAAATCTGGTTGCCACTGTTTGCCTCTGTTTAACTCTGTTTCCCTCTGTTTAACTCTGTTTGCCTCTGTTTAACTCTGTTTGCCTCTGTTTTACTCTGATTGCCTCTGTTTGTCACTGTTTAACTCTGTTTGTCACTGCTTCACTTTGTTTAACTCTGTTTGCCTCTGTTTGCCTCTGTTCAACTCTTTTAATTCTGTTTGCCTCTCTTTAACTCTGTTTGCTTCTGTCTGCCTCTGTTCAACTCTATTTAACTCTGTTTGCTTCTATTTAACTGTGGTTGCCTCTGTTTAACTCTGTTTAACTCTGTTAAACTCTGTTTAACTCTCTTTAACTCTGTTTGCCTCTGTTCAACTCTATTTAACTCTGTTTGCCTCTATTTAACTGTGGTTGCCTCTGTTTAACTCTGTTTAACTCTGTTAAACTCTGTTTAACTCTCTTTAACTCTGTTTGCCTCTGTTTGCCTCTGTTAATCTCTTTTTAACCCTGTTTGCCACTGTTTAACTCTGTTTGTCTTTGCTTAACTCTGCCTGCCTCTGTCTAACTCTGTTTAACTCTGTTTCCCTTTGTTTAACTCTGTTTGCCTTTGTTTGCCTCTCTTTGCCTCTGTGTGCCTCCTTATAAATCTGTTTAATTCTGTTTGCCTCAGTTTCACTCTTTTAAACTCTCTTTGCCTCGGTTTACCTCTTTTTAACTCTGGTTACTTCTTTCTAACTTTGTTTAACTCTATTTGCCTCTATTTAACTCTGTTTGCATCTGTTTATCTCTCTTTCACTCTGTTTGCCTCTGCTTGCCTCAGTTTAATTCTGTTTGCTTCTGTTTTCCTCTGTTTAACTCTGTTTGCCTCTATTTAACACTGCATGCATCTGTTTAAATCTGTTTGACTCTGTTTGCTTCTGTTTAATTCTGTTTAACTATGTTTGTCCCTGTTTAACTTTGTTTGCCTCTGGTTGCTTCTTTTTAACTCTGTTTGCATCTGTGTGCCTGTGTTTAACCATTTTTTGACTCTGTTTGCCTCTGCTTTACTCTGTTTAACTCTGTTTGCCTCTGTGTGCCTCTGTTTTACCATTTTTGACTCTGTTTGCCTCTGGTTAACTCTGTTTAACTCTGTTTGAGTCTGTTTGCCTCTGTTTGCCTCTGTTCAACTATGTTTAACTTTGTTTCCGTCTGTTCAACTCTGTTCGCCTCTATTTAACTGTCTGCCTCTGTTTGCCTCTTTTTAATTGTTTAACTGTTTGCTACTGTTTAACTCTGTTTGCCTCTGTTAAACTCTGTTTAACTCTGTTTCCCTGTTTAACTCTGTTTGCCTCTGTTTTACTCTGATTGCCTCTTTTTGTCACTGTTTAACTCTGTTTGTCACTGCTTAACTTTGTTTCACTCTGTTTGCCTCTGTTCAACTCTTTATAATTCTGTTTGCCTCTGTTTAACTCTGTTTGCCTCTGTTCAAATCTATTTAACTCTGTTTTCCTCTGTTTAACTGTGTTTGCCTCTGTTTAACTCTGTTTGCCTCTGTTTAACCCTGTTTGCCACTGTTTAACTCTGTTTGCCTCTGTTTAACTCTGCTTGCCTCTGTCTAACTCTGTTTAACTCTGTTTCCCTATGTTTGCCTCTGTTTAACTCTATTTTCCTCTGTTCGCCCCTTTTTAACTCTGTTTGCCTCCTTTTAACTCTGTTTCTCTGTTTGCCTCTTTTTAACTCTGCCTCTGTTTCACTCTTTAAACTCTGTTTTCCTCTGTTTCCCTCTTCTTCACTCTGTTTGACTCTGTTTAACTCTTTTTGCCTCTGTTTAACTCTGTTTGCCTCTGCTTAACTCTCTTTAACTCTGTTTGCCTCTGTTTACCTCTGTTTAACTCTGTTTAACTCTCTTTGTCTCTGTTTAAATTTGTTTGCCTCTGTTTATCTCTCTTTACCACCGTTTGCCTCTGTTTGACTCTCTTTAACTGTTTGCCTCTGTTTGACTCTTTTTAACTCTGTTTGCCTCTGTTTAACTCTGGTTGCCTCTGTTTGCCTCTTTGTATCTCTGTTTGCCTCTGTTTAAGTCTGTTTGCCTCTGTTTGCCTCTGTTTAACTTTATTTGCCTCTGTTTGCCTCTGTTTAACTCTGTTTGCCTTCTTTTGCCTCTGTTTAACTGAATCTTTTCGATTGGTAGCTACCATTTTTACTCGCAGTCCCCCTTTCAGCTGGGACGCTAATTCACTGCCATCCCCCTTTCAGCTCGAGTACAGTTTGTACTCTCCGCAACTTAGGAGATTCCCTCCCTTTTTCTGCGAGGTTCTTTTTCTGAGATCTGACAGTCCAGGTTTTCAATTACCTCTCCAACTGAAGAGGCCGCTGGACTTCAGTCGGATGCCACCTTCATCACCATCTGTGGCTGAAACAACGGAGTGAACACTCAGACCCTGGAGGCTTGTCTAGGAAGCCTTTATTAAAGAATTACCTGGAAAAACTCAGCAGGTCTGGCAGCATCAGCGGAGAAGAAACGAGTTGACGTTTCGAGTCCTCATGACCCTTCGACAGAACTCATCAAGTTCTGTCGAAGGGTCATGAAGACTCGAAACGTCAACTCTTTTCTTCTCCGCCGATGCTGCCAGACCTGCTGAGTTTTTCCAGATAATTCTGTTTTTGTTTTGGATTTCCAGCATCCGCAGTTTTTTTTGTTTTTAGCCTTTATTAAAGTCCTGATATCATGGAGAGCCTAGTCACATACATCAGAGCGAACCAGTCTCTGACTGACACCTCTTTACACACATAGATATAGCAAAATTTTCATGACAGATACTTGGGCAATTACAATAGCTTCAAATGGGTTCAAAGGATAATGATCAGTGTTAATGATTTAACAATTAGACAGGACAATGTCAATGGTTCAGCAAATAGATAGTGCTAATGGTTACATATCCTGGGCAATGCACACACAATAGGTTTTTTTAGATTTTGCCACTGTATCTGACATCTGGAGCCCCTTAGTCTGGGAAGGTAGCACTGGCCCTTTGATTTGCTAAGTTATATGCTGGCTGCCTGACTGTTTGGGGACATTCTACAGTAATTTCATTATACATGTATTTTAAGTTTATTTCTCTCACAAATATAGGTGTATTTTGTTTATTTCACAATTCTACGTGTATTTTATTTCATTCACAATTATACATGTATTTCATTTCATTCACAATTATACACGTATTTTATTCCTCCACACTGCTGGGCTCTGGTTGACTCAGTTTCACTATGTCAGGTTCTGTTTCACTCTGTTTGGCTCTGCCAGGCGCCGTGTGGCTGTTTTTGGCTCTGCCAGGCTTATTTTGGCTCTCTTTGGCTCTGTTTGGCTCTGCTGGGCTCCGTGTGGCTCTGTTCGGCTTTGCCAGGTTCTGTTTCATTTGGTTTTGCTCTGCCAGGCGCTGTTTGGCTGTGTTTGGCTCTGCCAGGCTCATTTTGGCTCTGTTTCACTCTCATTGGCTCTGCCAGGCCCAGTGTGCCTCTGATTGGCTCTGCCAGGCACTATTTGGCTCTGCTTGGCACTGTTTGGCTCTACCGGGCTCTGTTTGGCTGTGATAGTTACTGCTGGTCTCTGCCACCCTCGGCTTCTCTCAGTTTGGCTCTGCCAGGCTCTGTTTGGCTGTGTTTAGTTATGTTTAGCTTCGTTTGGCTCTGCCCAAGTCTTTTTGGCACTGTTTGCCTCTGTTTGACTCTGCTGGGCTCTGTTTGGCTCTGTTTGGCTTTGCCACGCTCTGTTTCACTCTGTTTGGCTCTACCAGGTGCTGTTTGGCTGTGTTTGGCTCTGCCAGGTTTTTTTGGCTTTGTTTGGCTCCCTTTGGCTCTGTTTGGCTATGTTCGACTCTTTTTGGCTCTCTTTGCCTCTGTTTCCGCTGCCAGGCTCTGCTTGGCTCTGCCAGCCTCAGTTTGGCTCTGCCAGGCTCTGTTTGGCTCTGTTCGTCTATGTTTGGCTCTATTTGTCTCTGCCAGGTGCTATTTGGCTCTGTTTGACTCCTTTTGGCTCTTTTTGGCTCTGCCATGTTCTGTATGGCGCTGTTTGGCTTTGCCAGGCTCTGTTCATCTCTGAATTGGCTCTTTTTGTCTCTGCCCTGCTCTGTTTGGCCCTGCTGGTCTCTGTTTGCCTCTGTTTGGCTCTGCCAGGGTCTGTTTGGTTCTGTTTGGCTCTCTTTGGCTCTTTTTGGCTTGGTTTGTCTAGTTTGGCTTGGTTGGATTCTGTTCTGTGCTAATTATCTCTGTATGTCCCTGACAGGTCTGCCAGGCTCTGTTTGGCTCTGTTAGGCTTTGCCAGTCTCTGTTTGGCTCTGTTCAGCTTTGCCAGGCTCTGCTTGGCTCTGTTAGGCTTTGCCAGGCTCTGTTTGGCTCTGTTTGGCTTTGCCAGTCTCTATTTGGCTCTGTTTGGCTTTGCCAGTCTCTATTTGGCTCTGTTCGGCTTTGCCAGTCTCTGTTTGGCTCTGTTCAGCTTTGACAGGCTCTGTTTGGCTCTGTTCGGCTTTGCCAGGCTCTGCTTGGCTCTGTTCGGCTTTGCCAGGCTCAGTTTGGCTCTGTTCGGCTTTGACAGGCTATGTTTGGCTCTGTTCGGCTTTGCCAGTCTCTGTTTGGCTCTGTCCGGCTTTGCCAGTCTCTGTTTGGCTCTGTTCGGCTTTGACAGGCTCTGTTTGGCTCTGTTCGGCTTTGACAGGCTCTGTTTGGCTCTGTTCGGCTTTGCCAGGCTCTGCTTGGCTCTGTTCGGCTTTGCCAGGCTCTGTTTGGATCTGCCAAACTCTGTTTTTCTGTTTGGATCTGTTTGGCTCTGTTTGGCGCAGCCAGGATCTATTTGGCTCTGTCAGGTTCTGTTTGGTTCTGTCAGACTGTAATTGGCTCTGCCAGGCTCAGTTTGGCAACGTTTGGATCTGTTTGGCACAGCCAGGCTCTGCTTCGCTCTCTGTGTCTCTGCCAGACACTGTTTGCCTCTGTTTGTCTCTTTTTAGCTCTGTTTTGCTCTGTTTGGCACTGCTTCACCCTGTATGGCTCTGGGATGCGTTGTTTGGCTCTGTTTGGCTCTTTTTGGCATTGCCAGGCTCTGCTTGACTCTGTTGGGCTCTGTTTGGCTCTGCCAGTGTCTGTTCAGTTCTGTATGGCTTTCTTTGTATCTGTTTTGCTCTGTTTGGCTCTATGTGGCTCTGCCAGGCTCTCTTCGGCTCTGTTTGGCTCTGCCAGGCTCTGTTTGGCTCTGGTGGGCTCTGTTGGGCTCTGTTTCCATTTGCCAGGCTCTATTTGGCTCTGCCAGGATCCGTTTGAATTTGTTTGTCTCTGTTTAGCTATGCCAGGCACTATTTGGCTTTGCTTGGCACAGTTTGGCTCTAACAGGCTCTGTTTGGTTCTGGTAGGCATTGCTTGTCTCTGCCAGCCGCTGTTTGGCTTCCTTTGTCTCTCCTAGGCTCTGTGTCGTTCTGTGGGGCTCAGTTTGGCTCTGCCAGGCATTGTTTGGCTCTGCCAGACTTAGTTTGGCTATTTTGGCTCTGTTTGGCTCTACCAGGCTCTGTTTGGCTCTGTTTGGCTCAGTTCCACTATGTCTGGCTCTGTTAGGTTCTGCCCAGCGCTATTTGGTGCTGTATGTCTCTGCTGAGGTCTTTTGGCTCTGTTTGACTCTCCTTGGCTTTGCCAGGTTCTGTTTGGCTCTGTTTGGCTCCCTTTCACTCTGCTTGAATTGGTTTGGCTCTGTTTGGCTCTCTCTGGCTCTGTTTGGCACAGCCAGGCTCTGTCAGGTTCTGTTTGGCTCTGTCAGGCTCTGATCGGCTCTGCCAGGCACAGTTTTGCAATGTTTTCTCCTCGGAAAACAGTCCCAAGCTCTCCAATCTATCCTCATAGCTATGGTTCTTCATCTCAGGGATGATTCTTGTGAACCTCCTCTGTAGTGTCTCCAAGGCCTTCACATCCTTCCTCAATTATGGCACCCAGAACTGGATGCAGTACTCCAGATGAGACCTAACTAGTGTCTTACACTAGTTTAACATGTCCTCTTTATTCTTGTACTCAATACCCCTATTAGTAAAACCTAGGATATCTCATATGTTTTTTAGCTGCACCCTCAACATGCCCTGCCACCTCCAATGAATTATGTACATATACACCAAGGTCCCTTTGTTCCTGCACCTCCTTTAAAGTTTCACCCTTTATTTTATACTGTCTCTTCACATTCTTGCTGCTAAAATGAATCATCTCACACTTCTCTGCATTGAACTTCATCTGCCATGTGTATGCCCAGTCCACCATTATATCTATGTCCTTTTGAAGTTCAAGACTATCCTCATAAAGGTTGACAACATTTCCAATTTTTTTGTCATCTACAAATTGAAATCATGCCCTGCACCATACAGTCTAGGTCATTAATATATATCAAGAAGAGCAAGGCGCCCAACACTAACACCTGAGGAACTCCACTACAGACCTTCCTCCAACCTGAAAAACAACCATTTATCACCACACTGTTTCCTGTCACTCAGCCCATTTCTTATCCAAGTGCCTACTTTCCTTTTTACTACATGAGCTGCAATTTTGCTCACAAGTCTGTTTTGTGGCATTGTATTAAATGTCTTTTGAAAATCCATATGAACCACATTAACAGCATTGCCCTTGTCAACCTTCTCTGGTAACACCTCAAAAAACTCCAGCAATGTAGTTAAACATGATTTTCCCTTAATGAATCCATGCTGGCTTTCCTTAATCTTCCTGCACCTATCTAAGTGACTGTTGATTTTGTCCCAAACTTTCTAGAGGTTTCCCTACCACTGAAGTCAAACTAACTGGTCTGTAGTCGCCGACATTATCCTTGCACTCTTTTTTGAACAAGGGTGTAACATTCACAATTCTCCAGTCCCCTGGCACCTCCCCTGTGTCTAAGGAAGACTGGAAGATTATCACCAGTGCCTCTGAAATTTCCACTCTCACTTCCCTCAGTAACCTTGGATGCATCTCATCCAGTCCTTTTATCTTATCAATTTTGAGTAAAGATAGTCTTTCTAACACCTCCTTCTTCTCAACAGTAAATTCCTTGAGAGTACCAGTTACCTCCTCTCTCATCTCGGCCTGGGTAACATCCTCTTCCTTTGTAAAGACAGATGCAAAGTATCTGCAGAAAATGGCTCTCTCTCCAACTCAGCGTCATTGGGCTGAAGTTTGAGTTGGGGAGACTTGAATGGATGGATGAGCCCAAGGACTTGTGCAGAGAACCTTGGGGATGTTCCTTTGATTTAAAGATTCATTTTTCTTTTGGTTGATATTAAAATGTGCCACATCCCATTATCTATGTAGATTAATACTTTTGTAGATAGCTCTTGCTACCTTCACATGGCAGAGTACCCTTTATATGGTCTCTGTGTAAGTTTTTCAACACTAGTGCTATCAAAGATATCAAAATCTAATAGCTGCTAGTAGCAGGTTTCCATTCATTCCTTTGTTAGGTATAAAACAATACTTTAATAATACCAGTGCCATTGCCACAAGTGGACCCTCTTATCCTGCAGATTCAGATTAAAAAGACAAAGGAAGTGGTTGTAAATTCCTCAGTAATCAGATGGATAACAAAAAGCAGCCAAGGAGATTTGCATGATTCACAAATAAAAATTTAATCGAACAATCAAATTTGGATGCCTGGTACAGGTCACATAGGTTCACTCTGCACAGTGCGACAGACACCAAGCACACAAACCGCACCATGGGAAGCACCGTCTAAACCTCTCTCTCTCTCTCTCTCTCTCCTTTCTCTTTTGGTTGATGCACTCACTGAGCCCAACACCGCTGCATCTTTATGGGGTCTTTACAGTGGCCAAAGTACTGACCCTTACCTATGGGATCTTTACAGTGCCCCCTGCACCTACTCTTACCTATGGGATCCTTACAGTGGCCCCTGCACCTACTCTTACCTATGGGATCCTTACAGTGGCCCCCTGCACCTACTCTTACCTATGGGATCTTTACAGTGTCCCCTGAACTGACCCTTACCTATGGGATCTTTACAGTGGCCCCTGCACCTACTCTTACCTATGGGATCTTTACAGTGGCCCCTGTAATGACCCTTACCTATGGGATCTTTAAATTTCCCCCATCCTGAACCTTAGCTATGGGATATTTACAGTGCTCCCTGTACCTACTCTTACCTATGGGATCTTTACAGTGGCCCCTGCACCTACTCTTACCTATGGGATCTTTATAGTGGCCTCTGCACAGACCCTTACCTATGGGATCTTTACAGTGGCCCCTGCACCTACCCTTACCTATGGAATGTTTACAGTGGCCCCTATACTGATCCTTACCTGTGGGATCTTTACAGTGGCCGCTGCACAGACCCTTACTTATGGGGTCATTCTAAATATCCTTCAAAATCTCCCAACCCTAAGACAGCAGATGGAGCATTAACCCAGTTACTGCGGCTGGAAAAAAAGACAACATTGATGATGAATTTGAAGATTGAGTTGAAGGCCACACATCTGGGTAAGTAATTCTGAGCAGCCTGCAGCACAACAGACCGGGAAAGCTGCTTTTGAAACGTGTCCTTGTCATTATTACTGGGAAATCGGGTAATGTTTAATTGAAACAAGATCTAATGAATGAATAAAAATTTGATCAATAGCATCAACAACAATTGTCCCCCATTCAACTTAAAGCCACAACGTGAGCCAGATATTCATTTCCTTGCTCCCACACAGTTTCAACTCTGGGTGGGCAATAAATGCCAGCCTAGCCAGCGATGGCCAAGACCCATGAAGGATTTTAAAAAAAAACACAATTTCAAAAGCAGCAACCCTGTCTTTGCGGACGGATGATAGAGCTGAAATATCCGGCCGGCTTCTCTCTGCACAGATGCTGCTCAGGATTCAAAGTCTTTTCTGCTTTGAAGTAATGTGTTGTCGAGGGCTGGAATTGGTGAGGGACAGTTTCTCTTTGCCAATGTAGTTCAGGTTTAATGTTCTCATCAGCTCCATCTCAGTCAGGGAACAAGGCATTGTGCTGATGTTCCCGCTGGTCACCACTGGCAGGATTTTGCGGATGAAACTGAAAAAGCTGCAGCTGGTCCAGGGGCTTCTGTTAAGAAAGGAAAGTTCCTTCCGATTGTCTTGGGAGAAGGTTCTCGAAGCATCCCTCCCCTAGTCCCTGTGGAAAGTTTTGGAAGCCTCCCTCTCACTGACTCTGGAGAAGGTTCTCGAAGGCTCCCTCTCACTGACTCTGGAGAAGGTTCTCGAATCCTCCCTCTCACTGACTCTGGAGAAGGTTCTCGAAGCCTCCCTCTCACTGACTCTGGAGAAGGTTCTCGAAGCCTCCCTCTCACTGACTCTGGAGAAGGTTCTCGAAGCCTCCATATCATTGACTCTGGAGAAGGTTCTCGAATCCTCCCTCTCACTGACTCTGGAGAAGGTTCTCGAAGCCTCCCTCTCACTGACTCTGGAGAAGGTTCTCGAAGCCTCCCTCTCACTGACTCTGGAGAAGGTTCTCGAATCCTCCCTCTCACTGACTCTGGAGAAGGTTCTCGAAGCCTCCCTCTCACTGACTCTGGAGAAGGTTCTCGAAGACTCCCTCTCACTGACTCTGGAGAAGGTTCTCGAAGGCTCCCTCTCACTGACTCTGGAGAAGGTTCTCGAAGCCTCCCTCTCACTGACTCTGGAGAAGGTTCTCGAAGCCTCCCTCTCACTGACTCTGGAGAAGGTTCTCGAAGCCTCCCTCTCACTGACTCTGGAGAAGGTTCTCGAAGCCTCCCTCTCACTGACTCTGGAGAAGGTTCTCGAAGCCTCCCTCTCACTGACTCTGGAGAAGGTTCTCGAAGCCTCCCTCTCACTGACTCTGGAGAAGGTTCTCGAAGCCTCCCTCTCACTGACTCTGGAGAAGGTTCTCGAAGACTCCCTCTCACTGACTCTGGAGAAGGTTCTCGAAGCCTCCCTCTCACTGTCTCTGGAGAAGGTTCTCGAAGTCTCCCTCTCACTGACTCTGGAGAAGGTTCTCGAAGCCTCCCTCTCACTGACTCTGGCGAAGGTTCTCGAAGCCTCCCTCTCACTGACTCTGGAGAAGGTTCTCGAATCCTCCCTCTCACTGACTCTGGAGAAGGTTCTCGAAGCCTCCCTCTCACTGACTCTGGAGAAGGTTCTCGAAGCCTCCCTCTCACTGACTCTGGAGAAGGTTCTCGAAGCCTCCCTCTCACTGACTCTGGAGAAGGTTCCCGAATCCTCCCTCTCACTGACTCTGGAGAAGGTTCTCGAAGCCTCCCTCTCACTGACTCTGGAGAAGGTTCTCGAATCCTCCCTCTCACTGACTCTGGAGAAGGTTCTCGAAGCCTCCCTCTCACTGACTCTGGAGAAGGTTCTCGAAGCCTCCCTCTCACTGACTCAGGAGAAGGTTCTCGAATCCTCCCTCTCACTGACTCAGGAGAAGGTTCTCGAAGCCTCCCTCTCACTGACTCTGGAGAAGGTTCTCGAAGCCTCCCTCTCACTGACTCTGGAGAAGGTTCTCGAAGCCTCCATATCATTGACTCTGGAGAAGGTTCTCGAATCCTCCCTCTCACTGACTCTGGAGAAGGTTCTCGAAGCCTCCCTCTCACTGACTCTGGAGAAGGTTCTCGAAGCCTCCCTCTCACTGACTCTGGAGAAGGTTCTCGAATCCTCCCTCTCACTGACTCTGGAGAAGGTTCTCGAAGCCTCCCTCTCACTGACTCTGGAGAAGGTTCTCGAAGCCTCCCTCTCACTGACTCTGGAGAAGGTTCTCGAAGACTCCCTCTCACTGACTCTGGAGAAGGTTCTCGAAGCCTCCCTCTCACTGACTCTGGAGAAGGTTCTCGAAGCCTCCCTCTCACTGACTCTGGAGAAGGTTCTCGAAGCCTCCCTCTCACTGACTCTGGAGAAGGTTCTCGAAGCCTCCCTCTCACTGACTCTGGAGAAGGTTCTCGAAGCCTCCCTCTCACTGACTCTGGAGAAGGTTCTCGAAGCCTCCCTCTCACTGACTCTGGAGAAGGTTCTCGAAGCCTCCCTCTCACTGACTCTGGAGAAGGTTCTCGAAGGCTCCCTCTCACTGACTCTGGAGAAGGTTCTCGAATCCTCCCTCTCTGACTCTGGAGAAGGTTCTCGAAGCCTCCCTCTCACTGACTCTGGAGAAGGTTCTCGAAGCCTCCCTCTCACTGACTCTGGAGAAGGTTCTCGAAGCCTCCCTCTCACTGACTCTGGAGAAGGTTCTCGAAGCCTCCCTCTCACTGACTCTGGAGAAGGTTCTCGAAGCCTCCCTCTCACTGACTCTGGAGAAGGTTCTCGAAGCCTCCCTCTCACTGACTCTGGAGAAGGTTCTCGAAGCCTCCCTCTCACTGACTCTGGAGAAGGTTCTCGAAGCCTCCCTCTCACTGACTCTGGAGAAGGTTCTCGAAGCCTCCCTCTCACTGACTCTGGAGAAGGTTCTCGAAGCCTCCCTCTCACTGACTCTGGAGAAGGTTCTCGAAGCCTCCCTCTCACTGACTCTGGAGAAGGTTCTCGAAGACTCCCTCTCACTGACTCTGGAGAAGGTTCTCGAAGCCTCCCTCTCACTGTCTCTGGAGAAGGTTCTCGAAGTCTCCCTCTCACTGACTCTGGAGAAGGTTCTCGAAGCCTCCCTCTCACTGACTCTGGCGAAGGTTCTCGAAGCCTCCCTCTCACTGACTCTGGAGAAGGTTCTCGAATCCTCCCTCTCACTGACTCTGGAGAAGGTTCTCGAAGCCTCCCTCTCACTGACTCTGGAGAAGGTTCTCGAAGCCTCCCTCTCACTGACTCTGGAGAAGGTTCTCGAAGCCTCCCTCTCACTGACTCTGGAGAAGGTTCCCGAATCCTCCCTCTCACTGACTCTGGAGAAGGTTCTCGAAGCCTCCCTCTCACTGACTCTGGAGAAGGTTCTCGAATCCTCCCTCTCACTGACTCTGGAGAAGGTTCTCGAAGCCTCCCTCTCACTGACTCTGGAGAAGGTTCTCGAAGCCTCCCTCTCACTGACTCAGGAGAAGGTTCTCGAATCCTCCCTCTCACTGACTCAGGAGAAGGTTCTCGAAGCCTCCCTCTCACTGACTCTGGAGAAGGTTCTCGAAGCCTCCCTCTCACTGACTCTGGAGAAGGTTCTCGAAGCCTCCATATCATTGACTCTGGAGAAGGTTCTCGAATCCTCCCTCTCACTGACTCTGGAGAAGGTTCTCGAAGCCTCCCTCTCACTGACTCTGGAGAAGGTTCTCGAAGCCTCCCTCTCACTGACTCTGGAGAAGGTTCTCGAATCCTCCCTCTCACTGACTCTGGAGAAGGTTCTCGAAGCCTCCCTCTCACTGACTCTGGAGAAGGTTCTCGAAGCCTCCCTCTCACTGACTCTGGAGAAGGTTCTCGAAGACTCCCTCTCACTGACTCTGGAGAAGGTTCTCGAAGCCTCCCTCTCACTGACTCTGGAGAAGGTTCTCGAAGCCTCCCTCTCACTGACTCTGGAGAAGGTTCTCGAAGCCTCCCTCTCACTGACTCTGGAGAAGGTTCTCGAAGCCTCCCTCTCACTGACTCTGGAGAAGGTTCTCGAAGCCTCCCTCTCACTGACTCTGGAGAAGGTTCTCGAAGCCTCCCTCTCACTGACTCTGGAGAAGGTTCTCGAAGCCTCCCTCTCACTGACTCTGGAGAAGGTTCTCGAAGGCTCCCTCTCACTGACTCTGGAGAAGGTTCTCGAATCCTCCCTCTCTGACTCTGGAGAAGGTTCTCGAAGCCTCCCTCTCACTGACTCTGGAGAAGGTTCTCGAAGCCTCCCTCTCACTGACTCTGGAGAAGGTTCTCGAAGACTCCCTCTCACTGTCTCTGGAGAAGGTTCTCGAAGCCTCCCTCTCACTGACTCTGGAGAAGGTTCTCGAAGCCTCCCTCTCACTGACTCTGGCGAAGGTTCTCGAAGCCTCCCTCTCACTGACTCTGGAGAAGGTTCTCGAATCCTCCCTCTCACTGACTCTGGAGAAGGTTCTCGAAGCCTCCCTCTCACTGACTCTGGCGAAGGTTCTCAAAGCCTCCCTCTCACTGACTCTGGAGAAGGTTCTCGAAGCCTCCCTCTCACTGACTCTGGAGAAGGTTCTCGAAGCCTCCCTCTCACTGACTCTGGAGAAGGTTCTCGAAGCCTCCCTCTCACTGACTCTGGAGAAGGTTCTCGAATCCTCCCTCTCACTGACTCTGGAGAAGGTTCTCGAAGCCTCCCTCTCACTGACTCTGGAGAAGGTTCTCGAATCCTCCCTCTCACTGACTCTGGAGAAGGTTCTCGAAGCCTCCCTCTCACTGACTCTGGAGAAGGTTCTCGAAGCCTCCCTCTCACTGACTCTGGAGAAGGTTCTCGAAGCCTCCCTCTCACTGACTCTGGAGAAGGTTCTCGAAGCCTCCCTCTCATTGACTCAGGAGAAGGTTCTCGAAGCCTCCCTCTCACTGACTCTGGAGAAGGTTCTCGAAGCCTCCCTCTCACTGACTCTGGAGAAGGTTCTCGAATCCTCCCTCTCACTGACTCAGGAGAAGGTTCTCGAAGCCTCCCTCTCACTGACTCTGGAGAAGGTTCTCGAAGCCTCCATATCATTGACTCTGGAGAAGGTTCTCGAATCCTCCCTCTCACTGACTCTGGAGAAGGTTCTCGAAGCCTCCCTCTCACTGACTCTGGAGAAGGTTCTCGAAGCCTCCCTCTCACTGACTCTGGAGAAGGTTCTCGAATCCTCCCTCTCACTGACTCAGGAGAAGGTTCTCGAAGCCTCCCTCTCACTGACTCTGGAGAAGGTTCTCGAAGCCTCCCTCTCACTGACTCTGGAGAAGGTTCTCGAAGCCTCCCTCTCACTGACTCTGGAGAAGGTTCTCGAATCCTCCCTCTCACTGACTCTGGAGAAGGTTCTCGAAGCCTCCCTCTCACTGACTCTGGAGAAGGTTCTCGAATCCTCCCTCTCACTGACTCTGGAGAAGGTTCTCGAAGCCTCCCTCTCACTGACTCTGGAGAAGGTTCTCGAAGTCTCCCTCTCACTGACTCTGGAGAAGGTTCTCGAAGCCTCCCTCTCACTGACTCTGGAGAAGGTTCTCGAAGGCTCCCTCTCACTGACTCTGGAGAAGGTTCTCGAAGCCTCCCTCTCACTGACTCTGGAGAAGGTTCTCGAAGCCTCCCTCTCACTGTCTCTGGAGAAGGTTCTCGAATCCTCCCTCTCACTGACTCTGGAGAAGGTTCTCGAATCCTCCCTCTCACTGACTCTGGAGAAGGTTCTCGAAGGCTCCCTCTCACTGACTCTGGAGAAGGTTCTCGAAGCCTCCCTCTCACTGACTCTGGAGAAGGTTCTCGAAGCCTCCCTCTCACTGACTCTGGAGAAGGTTCTCGAAGCCTCCCTCTCACTGACTCTGGAGAAGGTTCTCGAAGCCTCCCTCTCACTGACTCTGGAGAAGGTTCTCGAATCCTCCCTCTCACTGACTCTGGAGAAGGTTCTCGAAGCCTCCCTCTCACTGACTCTGGAGAAGGTTCTCGAAGTCTCCCTCTCACTGACTCTGGAGAAGGTTCTCGAAGCCTCCCTCTCACTGACAAGTCATGTTTAACTAACTAGATTGAAGTATCCAATGAGGTAACAGAGAGGGGTGATGAGGGAATTCCACTTAACAGGCTTGTCAGCATTGGTGAAGCCCCTGGAATAAACGGGACAGGGGCAACATAGGTACAAAGCTGGCTGAGTGACAGGAATCAGAAGGTATTGGTGAATTATATTATTTTGCCTGAAAGAATGTACACTCAGGGTTTCCCTCCATGTGGGAGTTAGGAGCATTGCTCGCCTTGAGATATGTTAATGGCCTAAACTCGGCTGCAAAGGGCACAATTGCAACATTTTCTCATGACACAGTATTGTGAACTTTGAGGAGGACAGTGGTAAACATCAAGAGGACGTGGAGACGCTGCTGGAATGGGAAGATATATGTCAGGTTAAATTTCATGCATTGAAATGTGCAACGATACATTTTGTTTGGAAAACTGATGAGAGACAATATAAGATAAAGGATAGGGCACAGTAACAGGAGGATCTGGGCGGTGTATGTACACAAATCATTATAGGTGGCAGGACCATTTGAGTATGAGCTTAATAAAGTGTTAGGGATCTTGGGCTTTATAAATAGAGGCATACAGAACAAAAGCAACGTATGGATTACACCCCACAATTTGCTGTCACCTGTAAATTTATGAATTGCAATTCTGACTGATGTGGGGAACAAAGGGCTAACATGATTAAATGAGTTATAAAGTAAGTTATATCCATGAAAGCTGTGCCCCTCACTGTGCATATCCACCACAAAGCTTGATCCCTATATCTGCTCCAGTTTTCCTAAAGGTGTTTTGTTAGAGATGGAGTCACTATAGCCAAAGAGCCTGAGCTGTTTTCCAGCTGTATTATTTTCTCTGTACTTTCCCAGTAACTTGCAGACAAAACAGTCTGGCCAGCTGGATTGTGTACAAATGTTTGCTATTGTAACTGTTCTTTGAGGTGCTTTGGTTCACTGAAGCAACCCTCTGCATACTTGCAATAAAGATTCCCTAACTTCAGCCAACCCCGCACTTCGAGTGGCATTTGTCCCACAGCATGATTCCTGAGTTTAACTCCTTTAAGTAAATGCTGAACAATAGTGCTCCCCCAGGCACCCCATTTCCCACCTTCTGTCATACTGAGCCACTACCTTTAGCTCCTACACTTCCATTTTCTATTCATGATCTTGTTAACTATCTGTCAGGCGCACAAAAAAGGTCAAATAAAATAGCTATGAGCAGCAGTAATCAAGCCTTGCTCAGTCCTTGATATCCCATGGGGGAAGAGACAGGTGATATGGCGCTTTGTTCGACTGTTGTCTCGATGTGGCATTCTAATGTTAACTGAGTTAGTTGTGCAGAACAATTTAAAGTGAGACATTACGTAGTAAACATTTTGGTAAAGAAAGCTAGATCTAGTGAAAAACTGTATGCCAGCCTCCATGGGTTTCACTTGTATGCCTCTGTCACACTTGATGTGCCATCATTTTCCTGCTATGAATCCCTGCGTCCACATTTCGCAGGATTTCTCCACCTGTGACCTGTTCACACGTTAACCCCACAGCCTGGCTGGCTGCACTCAAAATACCCAAGCTCCTTCCAGAGAGAAATGTTGCTTGTATAACGCAGTAACTGGAAATTCTAATGGGGAAAACGAAGCTTGCAACAATAGAACATTAAATATTATGGATTTCAGACAATTGACGGAACTGCATTTTCTACATGTCAATGCTTTAAATAATGGTTTTGGGAGGAGCCCTGTCCGCTCGAAGCCTGGATTAGGTACTTTTGACCAAGGTTGTGACTTAAATTTAATTGAGCAGGTGTAATAACTAACATCCTTGATCGATTCAATAATTCAGTTTCAAAAACTGTTTCTTTTACCACCTCAGCGTCATTGCTCAGTAACTTGTTCAAATAGCAAGAGAAAAAGGGAAAGCAGAAACCTCAAAAATGTTTCCTGAGCAGTCTCCAAATTGGCAGAGGAGAAAAATTGCCCATACACCAATCTGCACAGCAACCAAAACAGAAGAGATGCCGAGGAAGGAATATGCAACCAAATCTATGAAATTATTTTGTAAAAAACAATATTCATGGGAGATCTATGAGGATGGGTTGCAGCACAACAGAAACTGGGACCAATGTCCTAGCAGGGAACTCAGCCAGTGCCGTGGGGAGGGTTGAAGCTAATTTGGCTGGGGAATGGACATCAGAGGGCAGAAACAAGGTGCAAAGAGAACTTTGAGAGGCAAAATAGCCCTGAATTAAAGAATAACCTACGAATAATTCATAACCTGGAGAGGGTCCAGAGGAGGTTCACGAGAATGATCCCAGGAATGAAAGGTTAAACATATGAGGCACATTTGAGGACCTGGGTCTATACTCGATGGAGTTTAGAAGGATGAGGGGGGATCTGATTGAAACTTACAGAATACTGAAAGGCCTGGATAGAGTGGACGTGGGGAAGATGTTTCCATTAGTAGGAGAGACCAGGACCCGAGGGCACAGCCTCAGAGTAAAGGGAAGACCTTTTAGAACAGAGATGAGGAGAAACTTCTTTAGCCAGAGAGTGGTGAATCGATGGAACTCATTGCCACAGAAGGCAGTGGAGGCCGGGTCATTGAGTGTATTTAAGACCAAGATAGATAGGTTCTTGATTGGTAAGGGGGGTCAAAGGTTACGGGGAGAAGGCGGGAGAATGGGGTTGAGAAACTTATCAGCCATGATTGCATCACGGAACAGACTCGATGGGCCGAATGGCCTAATTTCTGCTCCTACGTCTTATGGTCTAATAGTTCAGAAACAGGAAGAACCGGACATGGGACAAATGTGAGACAGTCTAAGGTGGGTTTGAAACGCACATGTGAAAAGGCACAGATAATCTTGGTGAGATGTAGGCACAAGTTGACATATGGGATTGGAATAGTGTGGCAATCAAAGAGAGAGCTGATTTAAAGAAGGGCAGGGCTGGGAATGTAATATTTTTGGCCAATGTCCCCTCGCAACCCAAAGTTCCCATGCAAGCCATGCACAGGTGGAGTCAGAGTTCGTGGTTCAATTTTAATGTTACTACTCATGTTAGTATTTATAAACTGGTTTTAGGCTTTATGGTTAGGATTAAGGGTTGGTGTATCCGGTGAGGTTTAGGAACGACAGTTGAGATATTAGGATTCAGACATTACGATTAGGGTTTAGGGTTATTGTGGGTCACTCAGGGCTATGGTTAAGGTATAAAATGGGGGTCCACATTGTGTTAATCTTTGGGTTTAGAGCTGGTAAGATGCTTCTGAAGTTAGTCTTTGTGTCTGTGCTGGTTTGGGTTAAGTTTAAGGTAGTCTTAGGGATTAGGGATCATTTCAGACCAAGGGTTTTAAGTTTAGGGCCTAAGAGATTTTTGCCTTGTTTTCCATTTTGAAATCCAGTCTATTTTTTCTTTGTATTGGTCTCGAATTCATCTGAGTTCCGAGGCCATAATTTCAAGGGACACAGCCCCATGATGCACTGAATGTCTGGTGATGGCATTGCCTTCACATCCTCTTCCCCACTGCAATGCTGCCCATTACACACTATCCACTGCAACACGGCCTGTTACACTGCTTCCCCACTGCAATGCTGCCCATTGCACACTATCCACTGCAAGACTGCCTGTTGCACTGTTTCCCCAATGCAATGCTGCCCATTACACACTATCCACTGCAACACGGTCTGTTACAGTGCTACCCCACTGCAATGCTGCCCATTGCACACTATCCACTGCAACACTGCCTGTTACACTGCTACCCCACTGCAATGCTGCCATTGCACACTATCCACTGCAACACTGCCTGTTGCACTGCGTCCCCACTGCAATGCTGCCCATTGTACACTACCCACTGCAACACTGCCTGTTACACTGCTTCCCCACTGCAATGCCGACCATTGCACACTATCCACTGCAACACAGCCTATTACACTGCTTCCCCACTGCAATGCTGCACATTGCACACTATCCACTGCAACACAGCCTGTTGCACTGTTTCCCCACTGCAATGCTGCCCATTACACACTATCCACTGCAACACTCCTTGTTGTACTGCTTCCCAACTGCAATGCTGCCCATTGCAGACTATCCACTGCAACACCGCCTGTTGCACTGCTTCCCCACTGCAATGCTGCCATTGCACACTATTCACAGCAACACTGCCTGTTAGTTTCCCAACTGCAATGCTGCCATTGCACACTATCCACTGCAACACTGCCTGTTGCACTGCTCCCCCACTGCAATGCTGCCATTGCACACTATCCACTGCAACACTGCCTGTTGCACTGCTTCCCCACTGCAATGCTGCCATTGCACACTATTCACAGCAACACTGCCTGTTAGTTTCCCAACTGCAATGCTGCCATTGCACACTATCCACTGCAACACTGCCTGTTGCACTGCTCCCCCACTGCAATGCTGCCATTGCACACTATCCACTGCAACACTGCCTGTTGCACTGCTTCTCCACTGCAATGCTGCCCATTGTACACTACCCACTGCAACACTGCCTGTTACACTGCTTCCCCACTGCAATGCTGCCCATTGTACACTATCCACTGCAACACTGCCTGTTGCACTGTTTCCCCACTGCAATGCTGCCCATTACACACTATCCACTGCAACACTCCCTGTTGTACTGCTTCCCAACTGCAATGCTGCCCATTGCACACTATCCACAGCAACACTGCCTGTTGCACTGCTTCCCCACTGCAATGCTGCCCATTGCACACTATCCACTGCAACACTGTCTGTTGTACTGCTTTCCCACTGCAATGCTGCCATTGCACACTATCCACTGCAACACTGCCTGTTACACTGCTTCCCCACTGCAATGCTGCCCATTGTACACTATCCACTGCAACACTGCCTGCTACACTGCTTCCTCAATGCAATGCTGCCCATTACACACTATCCACTGCAACACTCCCTGTTAGTTTCCCAACTGCAATGCTGCCATTGCACACTATCCACTGCAACACTGCCTGTTACACTGATTCCCCACTGCAATGCTGCCCACTGCACACTATCCACTGCAACACTGCCTGTTGCACTGCTTCCCTACTGCAATGCTGCCCATTACACACTATCCACTGCAACACTGCCTGTTGCACTGCTCCCCCACTGCAATGCTGCCATTGCACACTATCCACTGCAACACTGCCTGTTGCACTGCTTCTCCACTGCAATGCTGCCCATTGTACACTACCCACTGCAACACTGCCTGTTACACTGCTTCTCCACTGCAATGCTGCCCATTGTACACTATCCACTGCAACACTGCCTGCTACACTGCTTCCCCAATGCAATGCTGCCCATTACACACTATCCACTGCAACACTGCCTGTTACACTGTTTCCCAACTGCAATGCTGCCATTGCACACTATCCACTGCAACACTGCCTGTTGCACTGCTTCCCCACTGCAATGCTGCCCATTGCACACCATCCACTGCAACACTGCCTCTGTTACACTGCTTCCCCACTGCAATGCTGCCCATTGCACACTATCCACTGCAACACTGCCTGTTGCACTGCTTCCCCACTGCAATGCTGCCCATTGTACACTATCCACTGCAACACTACCTGTTGCACTGCTTCCCCACTGCAATGCTGTCCATTGCACACTATCCACTGCAATACTGCCTGATGCAGTGTTCCCAGTTGCAATGCTGTCCATTGCACTGCTCCCAACTGCAAGAGTGCCCACGTGCATCTTATTACAAAGCATCACTGCTGGCTGCACTTTTCCCTGCTGCACTGCTGCCAATCAGGGCTGGTGTTCAATTCAATCTATATTTGTTACAAAACTGCTTTTATTATTTTCTCATGAATTTACTTGAAACATTATAAAAAGAGCACATACAGCCAGACAGCCAATATAATTCACGGAGGGAAACAACATGGGGAGAAAGGATATTGGACCAACCTCTCCCTTGATCACCAACTCCTCCCCTAACCCCCAGCCTCACATCCTAATATAGGGGGAAAGTGTACCCTGTTCATCCACTCTGCCAACTCCCTCCCTCCCTCCCTCTCTCCACTGTGTCAGCCCCTCCTGCTCACTCCGTCCCTCCACCACACCCTCCCTCTGCTGGCCTTCCATACCTCTTCCACTACCTTTCTACATCCACCACTCCCACCCTTACTCTGCTACTTCATCCCAAACTCCACCACACCCTCCCTACCACCCCACACCCTCCCTACCACCCCACTCCATCCCTACCTCCCCCAGCCTCTCTCTTCTGCCACACTTTTACCTCCCCCACTCTCTCCCCTCCGTCAGATCCACCTTACCTACTCCACTCCCTCTGCCAGTCGCTTCCTACCACCCCCACTCCCTCTGCCAGTCCCTTCCTCCCTCTCCCACTCCCTCTGCCAGTCCCTTCCTAACACCCCCACTCCCTCTGCCAGCCCCTTCCTCCCTCTCCCACTCCCTCTGCCAGTCCCGTCCTACCACCCCAATCCCTCTGCCAGTCCCGTCCTACCTCCCTCACTCCCTCTGCCAGTCCCTTCCTACCACCCCCACTCCCTCTGCCAGTCCCTTCCTACCACCCCCACTCCCTCTGCCAGTCCCTTCCTAACTCCCCCACTCCCTCTGCCAGTCCCTTCCTAACTCCCCCACTCCCTCTGCCAGTCCCTCCTACCTCCCACACTCCCCCTGCCAGTCCCTTCCTACCTCCCCCATCCCTCTGCCAGTCCCTTCCTAACTCCCCCACTCCCTCTGCCAGTCCCTTCCTAACTCCCCCACTCCCTCTGCCAATCCGTTCCTACCACCCCCCTCCCTCTGCCACTCCCTTCCTAACTCCCCCACTCCCCCGCCACTCCCTTCCTAACTCCCCCACTCCCCCTGCCACTCCCTTCCTAACTCCCCCACTCCCTCTGCCAGTCCCTTCCTAACTCCCCCACTCCCTCTGCCAGTCCCTTCCTAATTCGCCCACTCCTTCTGCCAGTCCCTTCCTACCACCCCCACTCCTTCTGCCAGTCCCTTCCTACCACCCCCACTCCCTCTGCCAGTCCCTTCCTAACTCCCCCACTCCCTCTGCCAGTCCCTTCCTACCTCTCCCACTCCCTCTGCCAGTCCCTTCCTACCTCCCTCACTCCCTGCCAGTCCCTCCCCTGCCCCCCCGCACGCGCTCCCTCCCTATCTCTGCCACCCCAGCAGCCCCTTGCTTGCTCCCTGCTGCAGACGGCGGTGGTTTGAGAATGGGGGGGGGGGGGGGGGCCGCTGCTCTCAGTTGTGGGGGTTCACCCAGCGGAAGAAGCTGCAGCGGGAGCCAGGGTTTGACGAGGGGCCTTCAGGCCGGGGGCAGATGTAGAACTGCCTGCCCTGGTTGGGCCCGGGCTTCCTGACAGTCCGCAGCAGGCAGGGCTCCCGGTGCCCTGGGCAGTTCGGAGCTGGGGGCAGCCCTCTCAGTAGCGACTTCCAAAAGGCGGCCGGCGGTTTACTTTGCTGCACTGGAGTGCGAGCCTCCTGCCGGCTTCCCTCGCTGTGGGCTTGTTCAGGTCCAGCGGCTGCGGAAGGTGTTTGGACCGAGGGGTCTGGCTCTCTGCTGCTCTCCGGCTCCGCCAGTGGGTTCCGGACCGCTGGCCTGAAAAACCGCAGCAGACTCCCCGAGGGGTGAGGCTCTCCTCTGCCCCTCTTTCCTTTCTCTCTGGTTATACACTCCCCAGGTCGCTTCTGGCTCGGTCTGACATGCTCTGCCTGGGGCTTTGCCTGCAGCCGGGAATCCCGCTCAAGTTCCCAGCTGCTCTCCCGATCCTGCACGTTGACCAGGAACCGGGAAAGTTTCTGTTGCACGCCCGCAAACTCCGGCATATACTTGGTGCAAAGCGGAGGGCATTTCCCTGCAGGTACACAGCGAGCCTTCAGAAAGGCCTTGACTGGGCAATGGTCCGAGCCCTCGATCTCTGGCAACAGGACACAGTCCTGCAGTCCAGTCTCCGCCAAGGATTTATTAGCGAAGATGTAATCGATCCTCGTCCCGTAGTTGGTTTTCCGAGCTCCGGTGCTGGTTCTCCAGCAGGTGTAAGCTTCTCTCTCTGTCGGATGGAAGAGTCGGAACAGGTCCACAAAGCGTCCGTCACTGCTCCTCTCCCTCACCCCCAGTCCGGCACCTTCAATACACTCACCTGCTTGTGGCAGAGCAGAGGAGCAGGACAGAAACCCGTTCATCCAGACACGGTCTGGGTGAGCATCAAAACATTCCTGTGGGCAACAGCAATCGTGTTATATAACAGTATATACCCCAGGGGCAGAGAGGGGGCAGGACAGGGTTGTGGGGGGCAGACAGAGGGCAGGACAGGGCTGCAGGGGGGCAGGACAGGTCTGTCGGGGGCAGAGAGGGGGCAGGACAGGGCTGTGGGGTCAGGGAGGGGGCAGGACAGGGCTGCAGGGGGGCAGAACAGGGCTGTGGGGGGCAGAGAGGGGGCAGAACAGGGCTGCGGGGGGCAGGGAGGGGGCAGGACAGGACCCTGGGGGGCAGGGAGGAGGCAGGGACAGGGCTGTGGGGGCAGGGAGGGGGCAGGACAGGACCCCGGGGGCAGGGAGGGGGCAGGACAGGGCTGCGGGGGGCAGGGAGGGGGCAGGACAGGGCTGCGGGGGGCAGCAAGGGGGCTGTGGGGGGCAGTGAGGGGGCTGGAAAGGGCTGGGGGGGGCAGGACAGGGCTGTGGGGCAGAGAGGGGGCAGGACAGGGCTGCGGGGGGCAGGGCGGGGGCAGGACAGGGCCAAGGGGGCAGGACCCCGGGGGCAGCGAGGCAGCAGGACAGGGCCAAGGGGGCAGGGAGGGGGCAGGACAGGGCTGTGGGGGGCAACACAGGGCCAAGGGGGGCAGGGAGGAGGCTGTGGGGGGCAGGGAGGGGGCAGGACAGGACCCCGGGGGCAGGGGAGGGGCCAGGACAGGGCTGCGGGGGGCAGGGAGGGGGGCAGGACAGGACCCCGGGGTCAGGGAGGGGGCAGGACAGGGCTGCGGGGTGCAGGACAGGACCCCGGGGGCAGGGAGGGGGCAGGATAGGGCTGTGGGGGCAGGATAGGGCTGCAGGGGGCAGGGAGGGGGCAGGACAGGACCCAGGGGGCAGGGAAGGAGCAGGACAGGACCCCGGGGGCAGGACAGGGCTGTGGGGGGCAGAGAGGGGGCAGGACAGGGCTGCGGGGGGCAGGGAGGGGGCAGTTCAGGGCTGCTGGGGGGCAGGACAGGACTGTGGGGGGCAGAGAGGGGGCAGGACAGGGCTGTGGGGGGCAGGGAGGGGGCAGGACAGGGCTGCAGGGGGGCAGAACAGGGCTGTGGGGGGCAGAGAGGGGGCAGAACAGGGCTGCGGGGGGCAGGGAGGGGGCAGGACAGGACCCCAGGGGGCAGGGAGGGGGCAGGACAGGGCTGTGGGGGGCAGGGAGGTGGCAGGACAGGACCCCGGGGGCAGGGAGGGGGCAGGACAGAGCTGTGAGGGGCAGGACAGAGCTGTGAGGGGCAGGGAGGGGGGCAGGACAGAGCTGTGGGGGGCAGGGAGGGGGCAGGACAGGGCTGTGGGGGCAGGGAGGCAGCAGGACAGGGCCAAGGGGGGCAGGGAGGGGGCAGGACAGGGCTGTGAGGGGCAGGGAGGGGGCAGGACAGGGCTGTGGGGGCAGGGAGGCAGCAGGACAGGGCCAAGGGGGCAGGGAGGGGGCAGGACAGGGCTGTGAGGGGCAGGGAGGGGGCAGGACAGGGCTGTGGGGGCAGGGAGGCAGCAGGACAGGGCTGTGAGGGGCAGGGAGGGGGGCAGGACAGGGCTGTGGGGGCAGGGAGGGGGGTGAGACAGGAAAGCCCCAGGGGGGTAGAAAGTTTGAGTAGTTGAAGGAAGAAGAATCTGAGGGTTGAATTACCAGGTCCCCTGGCTGACAGTGGTCGATGGGCCTGTGCGCTGTGTTCATATCTCCCAGGATGATCACATTTCTGCAACAGAATGAACCAACTGCTCAGTGTCGAGTGCAGTGAGTGACAAAGCCCCAGACCCAGAAGCAGCAACAATAACGACCCATTAATCCTCTGGGAGTCACGTATAGGAATGCACAACAGCAGGAGGCCATTCAGCCCCTCTCCAGCCTGTTACACAGGAACAGGAGGAGGCCATTCAGCCCCTCTCTAGCCTGTTACACAGGAACAGGAGGAGGCCATTCAGCCCCTCTCCAGCCTGTTACAGAGGAACAGGAGGAGGCCATTCAGCCCCTCAAGCCTGTTACACAGAAACAGGAGGCCATTCAGCCCCTCAAGCCTGTTACACAGAAACAGGAGGAGGCCATTCAGCCCCTCTCGAGCCTGTTACACAGGAACAGGAGGAGGCCATTCAGCCCCTCTAGGGCCTGTTACGCCGGAACAGGAGGAGGCCATTCAGCCCCTCTCGAGCCTGTCACATAGGAACAAGACGAGGCCATTCAGCCCCTCTTGAGCCTGCTACACAGGAACAGGAGGCCATTCAGCCCCTCTCGAGCCTGTCACATAGGAACAAGACGACGCCATTCAGCCCCTCTCCAGCCTGTTACGCAGGAACAGGAGCTTATTCAGCCCCTCAGGTCTGTTCCACCATTCAACAAGGTCACAGCTGATCTGCTACCTAACTCCATATACCCACCTTTGTTCCTATTCATTTGTAATCTAGACTAACAGAAATCTATCAGTAGCAGCGTTAGAATTAACCATTGACCTGACACCAATTGCCATTTGCAGGAATGAGCCTCCCACCCGTGTGTGTGTAGATGTATTTCCCAATTACACTCCCCAGAGCTCAGCCTCCAATCTGTAGACTTTGCTGCCTGGATCTAGACTCACCCACCGGCGGTTTCTCTCTACCTACCCTCTCTGTGCGGGACACAGCTCAGTGGGAAGTCCCAGGAGGCTGTACCACCCCGGAGCTCCCTCAGCAGCGTGTGTGTGTGTGTGTGTGTGTGTGTGTGTGTGTGTGTGTGGGGGGGGGGGGGCAGCTCCCAGCACAGCAACCGGGCCGAGGGCAAGCAGAATGTGGGGCAGGGGGGTCCCAAAATGGGATAGGAGAGGTTGGGGGAGTCGGGAAGGGGGGAAAGGCCTCCCAGGCTGCAATGGGGAACCTTGTGCGCTGGGCTGGGGTCTCCTGACCAGCTGAGGGGGGGCTTGTAACATGGGACTGGTGTTGTGGGGCGGGGTCTGTGGGTGAGTGCAAGGTGAGGGGGGGGGGGAGAGAAATGCAGCAGCTCCTGCGGCTGGTGGGGGTTGTGGAGCTGATACGAGGGCCATCGTTCCAGTGCAAAGCTCCTCACCCTCCATCCTCGTGCAGAGCCTGCGCTCTTGCCTGGAGCAGCTGGTAGAAGCGAAGTTTGTAACGTTGGCGGACTTCTCTCTCAGGGTCTACTAGGGGACAGTAGACGTTAATCACCGTCAGCATCTCCTCCTCCTCCTTCTCACGGCTCCTAAAGTTCAGAAAGAAAGACCTTCAGGTGTCTGTGTTTACCCAAAGTGAACGACCAGCTAACTGATCAAATACATCTCCGGAATTTGGCCATTGCTGTGTGTGACTCAAGGGCCAGTCCAAAGCGGGAGGGTACGCTCTCTCTCGCCTGCACGCTCGTACTAAAGATTCTCGCGTGTTATCTCAGTCCAGGCTCCGAGCAGCTTGTACCCCAGCGAGTATTTGGGAAGCGTGGGCTCTCGCTGACAGCTACCTGATCCGATGCTGAGTGATCAAGGCTCGGCCTTCACCATCCAACGCCCTCAGCTCCTCGGCTGAAAAGCCTTCCAGGCCTCGGGATGCAGCAGCTCCGTTCGGATTGGCCAAGATCCCTGACAGACCCTCCTCCGCAGCAAACGGCACAGCGCTGTCCGTACAGAAGGTAGCAACACCTGTGGAGCAGGAACCAACAGTAAGAGGGG
>JANJGN010002703.1:0-61718 GCA_026770705.1 Isurus oxyrinchus
CGCAGAGAGAGGCGCAGAGCGAGAGACAGAGAGAGAGAGACAGAGAGAGAGAGACAGAGAGAGAGACAGAGAGAGAGACAGAGAGAGAGACAGAGAGAGAGACAGAGAGAGAGGCGCAGAGCGAGAGACAGAGATAGAGACAGACAGAGAGACAGAGAGAGAGAGAGAGAGAGGCGCAGAGCGAGAAACAGAGAGAGAGACAGAGAGAGAGACGCAGAGAGAGAGACAGAGAGAGAGACGCAGAGAGAGAGACAGAGAGAGAGACAGAGAGAGAGATAGAGAGAGAGGCGCAGAGTGAGAGACAGAGAGAGACAGAGAGAGAGACGCAGAGAGAGAGACGCAGAGAGAGAGACGCAGAGAGACGCAGAGAGAGAGACGCAGAGAGAGAGACGCAGAGAGACAGAGAGAGACAGAGAGAGAGACAGAGAGAGAGAGAGAGACGCAGAGAGAGAGAGAGAGACAGAGAGAGACAGAGAGAGAGACGCAGAGAGAGAGACGCAGAGTGAGAGACGCAGAGTGAGAGACGCAGAGTGAGAGACGCAGAGTGAGAGACAGAGAGAGAGAGACAGAGAGAGAGACGCAGAGTGAGAGACAGAGAGAGACAGAGAGAGAGGCGCAGAGCGAGAGACAGAGAGAGAGAGACAGAGAGAGAGAGACAGAGAGAGAGACAGAGAGAGAGACAGAGCGAGAGACAGAGCGAGAGACAGAGCGAGAGACAGAGCGAGAGACAGAGCGAGAGACAGAGCGAGAGACAGAGAGAGAAAGAGGGGGGGCCGAGTGAGAGAGGGGGAGCCGAGCGAGAGAGGGGGAGCCGAGCGAGAGAGGGGGAGCCGAGCGAGAGAGACAGAGACAGACAGACAGACAGGGACAGCACGAGCAAGACAGGAGGAGAGGGGAGTTGGAGAGGGGAGTGGGAGGAGAGAGTGAGGGTGACAAACACAACAGGAAAAGAGACGGACATGATACCTTAGCGAGGATTCGTTCGCCATCATTGTCCATGATAAAAATTGCTTTGACTGTGTACAGACTGGGCTCCTGTAATGACAGGTCAGCAAGTGTTAGCAACGTTCACAGATTAAACTAAACCTTACACATTCACTGGGTTAGAGTGAGAGAATAAAAACTATACAATCTCACCCCACTGCCCTGCTCTCTCCCCATAGCCCAGTATCAATCCTCAAACTAATCCCACTGTCCTGCTCTCTACCCATAGCTCTGTATCAATCCCCAAACTAATCCCACTGTCCCATTCTCCCCATAGCCCTGTATCAATCCCCAAACTAATCCCACTGTCCCACTCTCTCCCCATAGCCCTGTGTCAATCCCCAAACTAATCCCACTGTCCCACTCTCTCCCCATAGCCCTGTATCAATCCCCAAACTAATCCCAATGCCCCGCTCTCTCTCCATAGCCCTGTATCAATCCCAAACTAATCCCACTGCCCCGCTCTCTCCCCATAGCCCAGTATCAATCCCCAAACTAATCCCAATGCCCTGCTCTCTCCCCATAGCCCTGTATCAATCCCCAAACTAATCCCACCGCCCTGCTCTCTCCCCATAGCCCTGTATCAATCCCCAAACTAATCCCACTGTCCTGCTCTCTCCCCATAGCCCTGAATCAATCCCCAAACTAATCCCACTGCCCCCACTCTCTCCCCATAGCCCTGTATCACTCCCCAAACTAATCCCACTGTCCCATTCTCTCCCCAAAGCCCTGTAACAATCCTAAACTAATCCCACTGCCCCGCTCTCCCCTCATAGCCCTGTATCACTCCCCAAACTAATCCCACTGCCCCCGCTCTCTCCCCATAGCCCTGTATCAATCCCCAAACTAATCCGACTGTCCTGCTCTCTCCCCATAGCCCTGTATAAATCCCAAAACTAATCCCACTGTCCCGCTCTCCCCACAGCCCAGTTTCAATCCCAAACTAATCCCACTGCCCCGCACTGTCCCCATAGCCCTGTACCAATCCCCAAACTAATCCCACCGCCCCACTCTCTCCCCATAGCCCAGTTTCAATCCCTAACTAATCCCGCTGCGCCGCTCTCTCCCCAAAGCCCCATATCAATCCCCAAACTAATCCCACTGCCCCACTCTCTCCGCATAGCCCAGTATCAATCCCCAAACTAATCACACTGCCCCGCTCTCTCCCCATAGCCCCATATCAATCCCCAAACTAATCCCACTGCCCCACTCTCTCCGCATATCCCTGTATCAATCCCCAAACTAATCCCACTGCCCTGCTCTCTCCTCATAGCCCTGTAAAAATCCCCAAACTAATACCACTGCCCTGCTCTCTCCCCATAGCCCTGTATCAATCCCCAAACTAATCCCACTGACTCGCTCCCTCCCCATAGCCCTGTATAAATCCCAAAACTAATCCCACTGTCCCGCTCTCCCCATAGCCCAGTTTCAATCCCAAACTAATCCCACTGCCCTGCTCTCTCCCCATAGCCTTGTATCAATCCCAAACTAATCCCACTGCCCCGCTCTCTCCTCATAGCCCTGCAGCAATCCCCAAACTAATCCCACTGTCCCACTCTCTCCCCATAACCCTGTATCAACCCCAAAACTAATCCCACTCTCCTGCTCTGTACCCATAGCCCTGTAACAATCCTAAACTAATCCCACTGCCCCGCTCTCTCCCCATAGCCCTGTATCAATCAAAAACTAATCCCACTCTCCTGCTCTGTACCCATAGCCCTGCATCAATCCCCAAACTAATCCCACTGTCCCACTCACTCCCCATAGCCCTGTATCAATCCAAAAATTAATCCCACTATCCTGCTCTCTCCCCATAGCCCTGTATCAATCCCAAAACTAATCCCACTGTCCTGCTCTCTACCCATAGCCCTGTATCAATCCCAAACTAATCCCACTGCCCCGCTCTCTCCCCATAGCCCTGTATCAATTCTCAAACTAATCCCACTGCCCCACTCTGTCCCAATAGCCCTGTATCAATCCCAAACTAATCCCACTGTCCCACTCTATCCCCATAGCCCTGTATCAATCCCAAAAATAATCCCACTCCCCTGTACTCTACCCATAGCCCTGTATCAATACCCAAACTAATGCCACTTCCCCTCTCTCCCCATAGCCCTGTATCAATCCCCAAACTAATGTCACTTCCCCTCTCTCCCCATAGCCCTGTATCAATCCCCACACTAATCCAACTGCCCCACTCTCTCCCCATAGCCCAGTATCAATCCGAAACTAATCCCACTGCCCTGCTCTCCCCATAGCCCTGTATCAATCCCCAAACTATTCTACTGCCCCGCTCTATCCCCATAGCCCTGTATCGATGCCCAAACTAATACCCCTGTCCCCGCTCTCTCCACATAGCCCTGTATCAATCCCCAAACTAATCCCACTGTCTCGCTCTCTCCCCAAAGCCCTGTATCAATCCCCAAAATAATCCCACGGTCCCGCTCTCTCCCCATAGTCCTATATCAATCCCCAAACGAATCCCACTGCCCCACTCTCTCCTCATTGCCCTGTATCAATCCCCAAAACTAATCCCACTATCCCGCTCTCTCTCCCCATCGACCTGTACCAATGCCCAAACTAATCCCACTGTCCCGCTCTTCCCATAGCCCTGTATCAATCCCCAAACTAATCCCATTACCCTTCTCTATCCCCATAGCCCTGTATCAATCCCCAAACTGATCCCACGGCCCCGCTGTGTCCCAATAGCCCTGTATCAATGCCAAAATAAGCCCACGGCCCCGCTCTCCCAATAGTCCTGTATCAATCCCCAAACTAATTACACTGCCCCATTCTCTCCCCACAGCCTGTATCAATCCCCAAACTAATCCCACTGCCCCACACTCTCCCCATATCCCCGTATCAATCTCCAAACTAATCCCACTGCCCCGCCCTCTCCCCATAGCCATGTATCAATCCCCAAACTAATCCCACTGCCCTGCTTTCTCTCCATAGACCTGTATCAATCACCAAACTAATCCAACTGCCCCGCTTTCTCCCCATAGCCCTGTATCAATCCCCAAAATAATCCCACTGCCGCGCTCCCTCCCCATAGCCCCGTATCAATCCCCAAACTAATCCCACTGCACCGCTCTCTCCCCATAACCCTGTATCAATTCTCAAACTAATCCTACAGCTCCGCTCTCTCCCCATAGCCCTGTATCAATCCCAAACTAATCCCACTGTCCCACACTGTCCCCATAGCCCTGTATCAATCCAATATTAATCCCACTATCCTGCTCTCGCCCCATAGCCCCGTATCACTCCCCAAACTAATCCCATTGCCCCACTCTATCCCCAGAGACCTGTATCAATCCCCAAACTAATCCCACTGCCCTGCTCTCTCCCCATAGCCCTGTAAAAATCCCCAAACTAATACCACTGCCCTGCTCTCTCCCCATAGCCCTGTATCAATCCCCAAACTAATCCCACTGACTCGCTCCCTCCCCATAGCCCTGTATAAATCCCAAAACTAATCCCACTGTCCCGCTCTCCCCATAGCCCAGTTTCAATCCCAAACTAATCCCACTGCCCTGCTCTCTCCCCATAGCCCCATATCAATCCCCAAACTAATCCCACTGCCCCGCTCTCTCCCCATAGCCTTGTATCAATCCGCAAACTAATCAAACTGCCCCACTCTGTCCCCATAGCCTTGTATCAATCCCAAACTAATCCCACTGCCCCGCTCTCTCCTCATAGCCCTGCATCAATCCCCAAACTAATCCCACTGTCCCACTCTCTCCCCATAACCCTGTATCAACCCCAAAACTAATCCCACTCTCCTGCTCTGTACCCACAGCCCTGTAACAATCCTAAACTAATCCCACTGCCCCGCTCTCTCCCCATAGCCCTGTATCAATCAAAAACTAATCCCACTCTCCTGCTCTGTACCCATAGCCCTGCATCAATCCCCAAACTAATCCCACTGTCCCACTCACTCCCCATAGCCCTCTATCAATCCAAAAACTAATCCCACTATCCTGCTCTCTCCCCATAGCCCAGTATCAATCCCCAAACTAATCCCACTGTCTTGCACTCTACCCATAGCCCTGTATCAATCCCCAAATAATTCAACTGCCTCGCGCTCTCCCCATAGCCCTGTATCAATTCTCAAACTATTCCTACTGCCACGCTCTGTCCACAGAGCCCTGTATCAATCCCAAACTAATCCCACTGTCACACAATGTCCCCATAGCCCTGTATCAATCCCAAACTAATCCCACTGTCCCACACTGTCCCCATAGCCCTGTATCAATCCCAAACTAATTCCACTGTCCCACTCTGTCCCCATAGCCCTGTATCAATCCCAAACTAATCCCACTATCCTGCTCTCTCAACATAGCCCCGAATCACTCCCCAAAATAATCCCACTGCCCCACTATATCCCCATAGACCTGTATCAATCCCAAAACAAATCCCACTGCCCCGCTCTCTCCCCATAGCCCTGTATCAATCCCCCAAACTAATCCCACTGCCCTGCTCTCTCCCCATAGCCCTGTATCAATCCCCAAACTAATCCCACTGTCCCACTCTCTACCCATAGCCCTGTATCAATCCCCAAAATAATCCCACTGCCCCACTCTCTCCCCATAGCCCTGTATGAATCCCAAAACTAATCCCACTGTCCCGCTCTCCCATAGCCCAGTTTCAATCCCAAACTAATCCCAATGTCCTGCTCACTCCCCATAGCCCTGTATCAATCCCCAAACTAATCCCACTGCCCCGCTCTCTCCCCATAGCCCTATATCAATCCCAAAACTAATCCCACTGTCCTGCTCTCCACCCATAGCCCTGTATCAATCCACAACTAATTCCACTGCCTCGTGCTCTCCCCATAGCTCTGTATCAATCCCCAAACTAATCCCACTGCCCCACTCTCTCCGCATAGCCCTGTATCAATCCCCAAACTAATCCCACTGCCCCACTCTCTCCCCATAGCCCTGTATCAATCCCCAAACTAATCCCACTGCCCCACTCTCTCCCCATAGACCCGTATCAATCCCAAAACTAATCCCACTGTCCAGCTCTCTCCCCATAGCCCTGTAACAATCCAAAAGTAATCCCACTGTCCTGCTCTCTCCCAATAGCCCTGTATCAATCCCAGAACTAATCCCACTGTCCTGCTCTCTACCCATAGCCCTATATCAATCCCCAACTAATTCCACTGCCTCGCGTTCTCCCCATAGCTCTGTATCAATTCTCAAACTAATCCTACTGCCCCGCTCTGTCCCCATAGCCCTCTATCAATCCCAAACTAATCCCACAGCCCTGCTCTCTCCCCATAGCCCTGTATCAATTCTCAAACTAATCCTACTGCCCAACTCTGTCCCCATAGCCCTGTATCAATCCCAAACTAATCTCAATGTCCCACTCTATCCCCATAGCCCTGTATCAATCCCAAAAATAATCCCACTGCCCCGCTCTCTACCCATAGCCCTGTATCAATCCCCAAAACTAATCCCACTGCCCCGCTCTCTCCTCATAGCCCCGTATCAATCACCAAACTAATCCCATTGCCCCGCTCTCTCCCCGTAGCCCTGTATCAATCCACAAACTAATCACACCGATCCACTCTCTCCCCATAGCCCTGTATCAATCCCAAAACTAATCCCAGTGTCCTGCTCTCTCCCCATAGCCCATTTCAATTCCAAACTAATTCCACTGCCCCGCTCTCTCCCCATAGCCCTGTATCAATCCCCAAACTAAACCCACTGCCCCGCTCTATCACCATTGCCCTGTATCAATCCCCAAACTAATCCCACTGTCCCCGCCCTCTCCCCACAGCCCTGTATCAATCCCCAAACTAAACCCACTGCCCCGTTCTATCCCCATAGCTCTGAATCAATCCCCAAACTAATCCCACTATCCCCGCCCTCTCCACATAGCCCTGCATCAATCCCCAAACTAATCCCACTGCCCCACTCTGTCCCCATAGCCTTGTATCAATCCCAAACTAATCCCACTGGCCTGCTCTCTCCCCATAGCCCTGCATCAATCCCCAAACTAATCCCACTGCCCCACTATATCCCCATAGCCTTGTATCAATCCCAAACTAATCCCACTGGCCTGCTCTCTCCCCATAGCCCTGTATCAATCCCAAAACTAATCCCACTGTCCTGCTCTCTCCTCATAGCCCTGTATCAATCCCCAATTAATTCTACTGCCTCGCGCTCTCCCCATAGCCCTGTATCAATCCCAAAATAATCCCACTGCCCCACTCTCTCCCCATAGCCCTGTATCAATCCCAAACTGATTCCACTGTCCCACTCTCTCCCCATAGCCCTGTATCAATCCTAAACTGATCCCACTATCCTGCTCTCACCCCAGAGCCCAGTATCAATCCCCAAACTAATCCCACTGTCTTGCTCTCTACCCATAGCCCTGTATCAATCCCCAACTAATGCCACTGGCTCGCGCTCTCCCCATAGCCCTGTATCAATCAAAACAAATCCAACCCCGCTCTCTCCTCATAGCCCTGTATCAATTCTGAAACTAATCCTACTGCCACGCTCTGTCCCCATAGCCCAGTATCAATCCCAAACTAATCCCACTGCCCCGCTCTCTCCCCATAGCCCTGTATCAATCCCAAACTAATCCCACTGCCCTGCTCTCTCCCCATAGCCCTGTATCAATCCCAAACTATTCCCACTTCCCCGCTCTCTCCATAGCCCTGTATCAATCCCCAAACTAATCCCACTGCCCCGCTCTCTCCCCATAGCCCTGTATCAATCCCCAAACTAATCCCACTGCCCCGCTCTCTCCCCATAGCCCTGTATCAATCCCAAACTAATCGCACTGTCCCACACTGTCCACATAGCCCTGTATCAATCCCAAACTAATCCCACTGCCCCGCTCTATCCCCATGGTCCTGTATCAATCCCCAAAACTAATCCCACTGCCCCGCGCTCTCCCCGTAGGCCTGTATCAATCCCCAAACTAATCCCACTGTCCCTGCCCTCTCCCTATAGCCCTGTATCATCCCCAAGCTAATCCCACTGCCCCGCTCTCTCCCCATAGCCCCATATCAATCCCCAAACTAATCCCATTGCCCCGCTCTCTCCCCGTAGCCCTGTATCAATCCCCAAACTAATCCCACCGTCCCACTCTCTCCCCATAGTCCTGTATCAATCCCAAAACTAATCCCAGTGTCCTGCTCTCTCCCCATAGCCCATTTCAATCCCAAACTAATCCCACTGCCCCGCTCTCTCCCCATAGCCCTGTATCAATCCCCAAACTAATCCCACTGCTCCGCTCTATCACCATAGCCCTGTATCAATCCCCAAACTAATCCCAATGCCCCGCTCACTCCCCATAGCTCTGTATCAATCCCCAAACACATCCCACTGTCCCTGCCCTCTCCCCATAGCCCTGTATCATCCCCAAACTAATCCCACTGCCCCACTCTGTCCCCATAGCCTTGTATCAATCCCAAACTAATCCCACTGTCCCGCTCTCTCCCCATAGCCCTGCATCAATCCCCAAACTAATCTCACGGTCCCACTCTCTCCCCATAGCCCTGTATCAACCCCAAAACTAATCCCACTATCCTGCTCTGTCCCC
This sequence comes from Isurus oxyrinchus, assembly GCA_026770705.1. Taxonomy (NCBI): domain Eukaryota; kingdom Metazoa; phylum Chordata; class Chondrichthyes; order Lamniformes; family Lamnidae; genus Isurus; species Isurus oxyrinchus. The sequence continues at coordinate 8,545 of JANJGN010002703.1, forward strand.
ATAGCCCTGTATCAATCCTAATCTAATCCCACTGCCCTGCTCTCTCCGCATAGCCCTGTATCAATCCTAAAACTAATCCCACTGTCCTGCTCACTCCCCATTGCGCTGTGTCAATCCCAAAACTAATCCGACTGTCCTGCTCTCTACCCATAGCCCGGTATCAATCCCCAAACTAATCCCAAACAAAAACAGAATTACCTGGAAAAACTCAGCAGGTCTGGTAGCATCGGCGGAGAAGAAAAGAGTTGACGTTTCGAGTCCTCATGACCCTTCGACAGAACTCTCTCCTCACCGTCCAAGGGGCCAAACACTCCTTTCAAGTGAAGCAGCATTTCACTTGCATTTCCCCCAACTTAGTCTACTGCATTCGTTGCTCCCAATGTGGTCTCCTCGACATTGGAGAGACCAAACGTAAACTGGGCGACCGCTTTGCAGAACACCTGCGGTCTGTCCGCAAGAATGACCCAAACCTCCCTGTCGCTTGCCATTTTAACACTCCACCCTGCTCTCTTGCCCACATGTCTGTCCTTGGCTTGCTGCATTGTTCCAGTGAAGCCCAACGCAAACTGGAGGAACAACACCTCATCTTCCGACCAGGCACCTTGCAGCCTTCCGGTCTGAATATTGAATTCAACAACTTTAGGTCGTGAGCTCCCTCCCCCATCCCCACCCCCTTTCTGTTTCCCCCTTTTTCCTTTTTTTTCCCTATAAATTTTATAGATTTTTCTTTTCCCACCTATTTCCATTATTTTTAAATATTTTAAAATCTTTTATGCTCCCCCACCCCCACTAGAGCTGTACCTTGAGTGCCCTACCATCCATTCTTAATTAGCACATTCGTTTAGATAATATCACCAACTTTAACACCTGTGTTCTTTTGTACCATTGTTGCTGACATCTTTTGATGATCTGCTTCTATCACTGCTTGTTTGTCTACACAAGCACCTCTCTCTCTCTCTATCTCTCCGCCCCCCCCACACACACACCTTAAACCAGCTTATATTTCAACTCTTTCTTGGACTCGAAATCAAGTTCTGTCGAAGGGTCATGAGGACTTGAAACGTCAACTCTTTTCTTCTCCGCCGATGCTGCCAGACCTGCTGAGTTTTTCCAGGTAATTCTGTTTTTGTTTTGGATTTCCAGCATCCGCAGTTTTCTTTGTTTTTATCCCAAACTAATCCCACTGCCCTGCTTTCTATCCATAGCCCTGTATCAATCACCAAACTCATCCCACTGCCCGGCTCTCTCCCCATAGCCCTGTATCAATCCCCAAACTAATCCCACTGTCCCGCCCTCTCCCCATAGCCCTGTATCAATCCCCAAACTAATCCCACTGTCCCGCTCTCTCCCCATCGCCCTGTATCAATCCCCAAACTAATCCCACTGTCCCGCCCTCTCCCCATAGCCCTGTATCAACCCCCAAACTAATCCCACTGTCCCCGCCCTCTCCCCATAGCCCTGTATCAATACCCAAACTAATCCCACTGCCCCGCTCTCTCCCCATAGCCCTGTATCAATCCCAAACTAATCTCACTGTCCCGCACTCTCCCCATAGCCCTGTATCAATACCCAAACTAATCCCACTGCCCCGCTCTCTCCCCATAGCCTTGTATCAATCCCAAACTAATCCCACTGTCCCACTCTCTCACCAAAGCCTTGTATCAATCCAAAAACTAATCCCACTATCCTGCTCTGTCCCCATAGCCCTGTATCAATCCCAAAACTAATCCCACTATCCTGCTCTCTCCCCATAGCCCAGTATCAATCCCAAACTAATCCCACTGCCCCGCGCTCTCCCCATAGCCCTGTATCAATCCCAAACTAATCCCACTGTCGCACAATGTCCCCATAGCCCTGTATCAATCCCAAACTAATCCCACTGTCCCCATAGCCCTGTATCAATCCCAAACTAAGCCCACTGTCCCACTCTGTCCCCATAGCCCTGTATCAATCCCAAACAAATCCCACTATCCTGCTCTGTCCCCATAGCCCCGTATCACTCCCCAAACTAATCCCACTGCACCACTATATCCCCATAGACCTGTATCAATCCCAAAACAAATCCCACTGCCCCGCTCTCTCCCCACAGCCCTGTATAAATCCCAAACCTAATCCCACTGTCCCGCTCTCCCCATAGCCTAGTTTCAATCCCAAACTAATTCCACTGCCCCGCTCTCTCCCCATAGCCCTGTATCAATCCCCAAACTAAACCCACTGCCCCGCTCTATCACCATAGCCCTGTATCAATCCAAAAACTAATCCCACTGCCCCGTTCTATCCCCATAGCTCTGTATCAATCCCCAAATTAATCCCACTGCCCCGCTCTCTCCCCATAGCCCTGTATCAATCCCCAAAATAATCCCACTGCCCCGCTCTCTCCCCAGAGCACTGTATGAATCCCCAAACTAATCCCACTGTCCCACTCTAGACCCATAGCCCTGTATAAATCCCCAAGCTAATCCCACTGCCCCACTCTGTCCCCATAGCCTTGTATCAATCCCAAACTAATCCCACTGCCCCGCTCTCTCCCCATAGCCCTGCATCAATCCCCAAAACTAATCTCACGGTCCAACTCTCTCCCCATAGCCCTGTATCAACGCCAAAACTAATCCCACTATCCTGCTCTCTCCCCATAGCCCTGTATCAATCCTAAACTAATCCCACTGCCCTGCTCTCTCCCCATAGCCCTGTATCAATCCCAAACTAATCCAACTGCCCTGCTCTCTCCGCATAGCCGTGTCAATCCCAAAACTAATCCCACTGTCCTGCTCTCTCCCCATAGCCCTGTGTCAATCCCAAAACTAAGCCCACTGTCCTGCTCTCTACCCATAGCCCTGTATCAATCCCCAACTAATTCCACTGCCTCGCGCTCACCCTATAGCCCTGTATCAACCCCCAAACTAATCAGACTGCCCCACACTGTCCCCAACGCCTTGTATCAATCCCAAACTAATCCCACTGCCCCGCTCTCTCCTCATAGCCCAGTATCAATTCTCAAACTAATCCTACTGCCCCGCTCTGTCCCCATAGCCCTGCATCAATCCCAAACTAATCCCACAGTCCCACACTGTCCCCATAGCCCTGTATCAATCCGAAACTAATCCCACTGCCCCGCTCTCGCCCCATAGCCCTGTATCAATCCCCAAAACTAATCCCACGGCCCGCTCTCTCCCCGTAGCCCTGTATCAATCCCCAAACAAATCCCACCGTCCCTGCCCTCTCCCCATAGCCCTGTATCATCCCCAAGCTAATCCCACTGCCCCGGGATCTCCCCATAGCCCCAAATCAATCCCCAAACTAATCCCATTGCCCCGCTCTCTCCCCGTAGACCTTTATCAATCCCCAAACGAATTCCACTGCCCCACTCTGTCCCCATAGCCTTGTATCAATCCCAAACTAATCCCACCGTCCCACTCTCTCCCCATAGCCCTGTATCAATCCAAAACTAATCCGTGTCCTGCTCTCTCCCCGTAGCCCATTTCAGTCCAAAACTAATCCCACTGCCCCGCTCTCTCCCCAGAGCCCTGTATCAATCCCCAAACTAATCCCACTGCCCTGCTCTCTCCCCATAGCCCTGTATCAATTCCTAAACCAATCCCACTGCCCCGTTCTATCCCCATAGCTCTGTATCAATCCCCAAACTAATTGCACTGCCCCACTATGTCCCTATAGCCTTGTATCAATCCCAAACTAATCCCACTGTCCCACTCTCTCCCCCTAGCCCTGTATCAATCCAAAAACAAATTCCACTGTCCTGCTCTCTCCCCATAGCCCTGTATCAATCCTAAACTAATCCTACTATCCTGCTCTCCCCATAGCCCAGTATCAATCCCCAAACTAATCCCACTGTCTTGCTCTCTACCCATAGCCCTGTATCAATCCCCAAACTGATCCCACTGCGCTGCTCTCTCCCCATAGCCCAGTATCAATCCCCAAACTAATCCTACTGCCCCAATCTGTCCCCATAGCCATGTATCAATCCCAAACTAATCCCAAGCCCTGCTCTCTCCCCATAGCGCTGCATCAATCCCCAAACTAATCCCACTGTCCTGCTCTCTCCCCATAGCCCTGTATCAATCCTAAACTAATCCCACTGCCCTGCTCTCTCCTCATAGCCCTGTAACAATCCCAAAACTAATCCCACTGTCCTGCTCTCCCCATATCCCATTTCAATCCCAAACTAATCCCACTGCCCCGCTCTCTCCCCATAGCCTTGTATCAATCCCCAAACAAATCCCACTGCTCCGCTCTATCACCATAGCCCTGTATCAATCCCCAAACTAATCTCACTGCCCCGTTCTATCCCCATAGCTCTGTATCAATCCCCAAACTCAACCCACTGTCCCTGCCCTCTCCCCATAGCCCTGTATCATCCCCAAGCTAATCCCACTGCCCTGCGCTCTCCCCATAGCCCCGTATCAATCCCCAAACTAATTCCACTGCCCCACTCTGTCCCCATAGCCTTGAATCAATCCCAAACAAATCCCACTGTCCCACTCTCTCCCCATGGACTTGTATCAATCCAAAAACTAATCCCACTGCCCCGCTCTCTCCCCAAAGCCCTGTATCAATCCTAAACTAATCCCACTATCCTGCTCTCTCCCCATAGCTCAGTATCAATCCCCAAACTAATCCCACTGTCTTGCTCTCTACACATAGCCCTGTATCAATCCCCAACTAATTCCACTGGCTCGCGCTCTCCCTATAGCCCTGTAACAATCCCCAACTAATCCCCCTGCCCCGCTCTCTCCTCATAGCCCTGTATCAATTCTCAAACTAATCCTACTGCCCCGCTCTGTCCCCATAGCCCAGTATCAATCCCAAAATAGTCCCACTGCCCCGCTCTCTCCTCATAGCCCTGTATCAATTCTCAAACTAATGCTACTACCCCCGCTCTGTCCCCATAGCCCTGTATCAATCCCAAACTAATCCCACTGTCCCACACTGTCCCCAAAGCCCTGTAACAATCCCCAAACTAATCCAACTGCCCTGCTCTCTCCCCATAGCCCTGTATCAATCCCCAAACTAATCCCACTGTCTCGCTCTCTCCACATAGCCTGGTATAAATCCCAAAACTAATCCCACTGTCCCGCTCTCCCCATAGCCAAGTTTCAATCCCACACTAATCCCACTGTCCCGCTCTCTCCCCATAGCTCTGTATCAATCCCCAAACTAATCCCACTGCCCAACTCGCTCCACAAAGCCCTGTATCAATCCCCAAACTAATCCCAATGCCCCGTTCTATCCCCATAGCTCTGTATCAATCCCCAAACTAATCCCACTGCCCTGTTCTCTCCCCATAGCCCTGTATCAATCCCCAAACTAATCCCACTGCCCCGCTCTCTCCCCAAAGCCCTGTATCAAACCCCAAACTAATCCCACTGCCCTGCTCCCTCCCCAAACCTCTGTATCAATCCCCAAACTAATCCCACTGCCCCGCTCTCTCCCCATAGCCTTGTATCAATCCCCAAGCTAATCCCACTGCCCCACTATGTCCCCATAGCCTTGTATCAATCCCAAACTAAACCCACAGTCCGACTCTCTCCCCATAGCCCTATATCAATCCCAAAACTAATCCCACTGTCCTGCTCTCCCCATAGCCCTGTATCAATCCTAAACTAATCCCACTGCCCCGCTGTCTCCCCATAACCCTGTACCAATCCCAAAACTATTCCCACTGTCCTGCTCTCTCCCCATAGCCCTGTATCAATCCTAAACTAATCCCACTGCCCTGCTCTCACCCCAAAGCTCTGTATCAATCCCAAAACTAATCCCACTGTCCTGCTCTCTCCTCATAGCCCCGCATCAATCCCAAAACTAATCCAACTGTCCTCTCTCTACCAATAGCCTTGTATCAATCCCAAACTAATCCCACTGCCTCGCGCTCTCCCCATAGCCCTGTATCAATTCTCAAACTAATCCCACTGTCCCACTCTATACTCATAGCCCTGTATCAATCCCAAAACTAATCCCACTCCCCCGCTCTCTACCCATAGACTTGTATCAATATCCAAACTAATCCCACTGCTCTGCTCTCTCCCCATAGCCCTGTATCAATTCTCAAACTAATCCTACTGCCCCAATGTCTCCCCATTGCGCTGTATCAATCCCAAAACTAATCCCACTCCCCCGCTCTCTACCCATAGACTTGTATCAATATCCAAACTAATCCCACTGCACTGCTCTCTCCCCATAGCCCTGTATCAATTCTCAAACTAATCCCACTGCCCCGCTCTGTCCCCATAGCCCTGCATCAATCCCAAAACTAATCCCAGTGTCCCGCTCCCCCCATAGCCCCGTATCCATTCCCAAACTAATCCCACTGTCCCACTCTCTCCCCGTAGCCCTGTATCAATCCGCAAACTAATCCCAATGCGCCGCTCTCTCACCATAGCCCTGTATCAATCCCCAAACTAATCCCACTGTCTCGCTCTCTCCCCATAGCCCTGTGTCAATCCCCAAACTAATCCCACTGCCCCGCTGTCCCCATAGCCCTGTATCAATCCCCAAACTAATCCCACTGACCCACTCTCTCCCCATAGCCCTGTATCAATCCGAAAACTAATCCCACTGTCCCCGCTCTCTCCCCATAGCCCTGTATCAATCCACAAAATAATCCCACTGCACCGCTCTCTCCTCACAGCCCTGTATCAATCCCCAAACTAATCCCACAGCGCCGCTCTCTCCCCATAGCCCTGCATCAATCCCCAAACTAATCCCACAGCGCCGCTTCTCCCCATAGCCCTGCATCAATCCCCAAACTAATCCCACTGCCCCACTCTGTCCCCATAGCCTTGTATCAATCTCAAACTAATCCCACTGCCCCGCTCTCTCCCCATAGCCCTGCATCAATCCCCAAAACTAATCCCAATCTCCTGCTCTCTCCCCATAGCCCTGGATCAATCCTAAACTAATCCCATTGCCCCCGCTCTCTCCGCATAGCCCTGTATCAATCCCAAAACTAATTCCACTGTCCTGCTCTCTCTCCATCGCCCTGTATCAATCCCAAAACTAATCCCACTGTCCTGCTCTCTACCCATAGCCCTGTATCAAACTCCAACGAAATCCACTGCCTGGCGCTCTCCCCATAGCTCTGTATCAATCCCAAACTAATCCCACTGCCCCGCTCTCTCCCCATAGCCCTGTATCAATTTTCAAACTAATCCCACTGCCCCGCTCTCTCCCCATAGCCCTGTATCAATCCCCAAACTAATCCCACTGGCCCACACTGTCCCCATAGCCCTGTATCATTCCCAAGTAAGCCCACTGCCCCGTCTCCCCAAAGCCCTGTATCAATCCCCAAACTTATCCCACTGCCATACTCTCTCCCAATAGCCCTGTATCAATCCCCAAACTAATCCCACTGCCCTGCTCCCTCCCCAAACCTCTGTATCAATCCCCAAACTAATCCCACTGCCCCGCTCTCTCCCCATAGCCTTGTATCAATCCCCAAGCTAATTCCACTGCCCCACTATGTCCCCATATCCTTGTATCAATCCCAAACTAAACCCACAGTCCGACTCTCTCCCCATAGCCCTATATCAATCCCAAAACTAATCCCACTGTCCTGCTCTCTACCAATAGCCTTGTATCAATCCCAAACTAATCCCACTGCCTCGCGCTCTCCCCATAGCCCTTTATCAATCCCAAAGTAATCCCACTGCCCGCTCTCTCCCCATAGCCCTGTATCAATTCTCAAAACTAATCCTACTGCCCCGCTCTGTCCCCATAGCCCTCTATCAATCCCAAACTAATCCCACTGTCCCACTCTATCCCCATAGCCCTGTATCAATCCCAAAACTAATCCCACTCCCCCGCTCTCTACCCATAGACTTGTATCAATATCCAAACTAATCCCACTGCACTGCTCTCTCCTCATAGCCCTGTATCAATCCCCAAACTAATCCCACTGCCCCGCTCGCTCCCCGTAGCCCTGTATCAATCCCCAAACTAATCCCACTGCCCCACTCTCTCCCAATATCCCTGTATCAATCCACAACCTAATCCCACTGCCCCGCTCATTCCCTATAGCCCTGTATCAATCCCCAAACTAATCCAACTGCCATGCTCTCTCCCCATAGCCCTGTATCAATCCCCAAACTAATCCCACCGTCCCGCTCTGCCCATAGCCCAATATCAATCCCCAAACTAATCCCACTGTCCGCTCTCTCCCCATAGCCTTGTATCAATCCCCAAACTAATCCCACTGTCTCGCTCTCTCCCCATAGCCCTGTGTCAATCCCCAAACTAATCCCACTGTCTCGCTCTCTCCCCATAGCCCTGTGTCAATCCCCAAACTAATCCCACTGTCCCACTCTCTCCCCATAGCCCTGTATCAATCCCCAAACTAATCCCAGAGCCCCGCTCTCCCCAGAGCTCTGTATCAATCCCCAAACTAATCCCACTGCCCCGCTCTCCGCATAGCCCTGTATCAATCCAAAAACTAATCCCACTGCCCTGCTCTCTCCCCAAAGCGCTGCATCAATCCCCAAACTAATCCCACTGTCCCACTCTCTCCCCATAGCCCTGTATCAATCCCCAAACTAATCCTACTGTCCCACTCTCTCCCCATAGCCCTGTATCAATCCGAAAACTAATCCCAATGTCCTGCTCTATCCCCAAAGCTCTGTATCAATCCCCAAACTAATCCCAATGTCTCGCTCTCTCCCCATAGCCCTGTATCAATCCCCAAACTAATCCCACTGCCCCGCTCTCTCCCCATAGACCTGTATCAATCCCCAAACTAATCCCACTGCGCCGCTCTCTCCCCATAGCCCTGTATCAATCCCCAAACTAATCCTACTGCAACAATCTCTCCCCATAGCCATGTATCAATCCCAAACTAATCCCAAGCCCTGCTCTCTCCCCATAGCCCTGTATCAATCCCAAACAAATCCAACTGCCCCGCTCTCTCCTCATAGCCCAGTATCAATCCTCAAACTAATCCCACTGCCCCACACTGTCCCCATAGCCCTGTATCAATTCTCAAACTAATCCCACTGCCCCACACTGTCCCCATAGCCGAGTACAATCCCAAACTAATCCCACTGCCCCACTCTCTCCTCATAGCCCTGTATCAATTCTCAAACTAATCCTACTGCCCCGCTCTGTCCCCATAGCCCTGCATCAATCCCAAACTAATCCCACTGTCCCACACTGTCCCCATAGCCCTGTATCAATCCGAAACTAATCCCACTGCCCCGCTCTCGCCCCATAGGCCTGTATCAATCCCCAAAACTAATCCCACGGCCCGCTATCTCCCCGTAGCCCTGTATCAATCCCCAAACAAATCCCACTGTCCCTGCCCTCTCCCCATAGCCCTGTATCATCCCCAAGCTAATCCCACTGCACCGCAATCTCCCCATAGCCCCAAATCAATCCCCAAACTAATCCCATTGCCCCGCTCTCTCCCCGTAGACCTTTATCAATCCCCAAATGAATTCCACTGCCCCACTCTGTCCCCATAGCCTTGTATCAATCCCAAACTAATCCCACCGTCCCATTCTCTCCCCATAGCCCTGTATCAATCCAAAACTAATCCGTGTCCTGCTCTCTCCCCGTAGCCCATTTCAATCCAAAACTAATCCCACTGCCCCGCTCTCTCCCCAGAGCCCTGTATCAATCCCCAAACTAATCCCACTGCCCTGCTCTCTCCCCATAGCCCTGTAGCAATTCCTAAACCAATCCCACTGCCCCGTTCTATCCCCATAGCTCTGTATCAATCCCCAAACTAATTGCACTGCCCCAAAATGTCCCCATAGCCTTGTATCAATCCTAAACTAATCCCACTGCCCCGCTGTCTCCCCATAACCCTGTATCAATCCCAAAATTATTCCCACTGTCCTGCTCTCTCCCCTTAGCCCTGTATCAATCCTAAAATAATCCCACTGCCCTGCTCTCACCCCAAAGCTCTGTATCAATCCCAAAACTAATCCCACTGTCCTCTCTCTCCCCATAGCCCTGCATCAATCCCAAAACTAATCCAACTGTCCTGCTCTCTACCAATAGCCTTGTATCAATCCCAAACTAATCCCACTGGCTAGCGCTCTCCCCATAGCCCTTTATCAATCCCAAAGTAATCCCACTGCCCGCTCTCTCCCCATAGCCCTGTATCAATTCTCAAACTAATCCTACTGCCCCGCTCTGTCCCCATAGCCCTCTATCAATCCCAAACTAATCCCACTGTCCCACACTGTCCCCATAGCCCTGTATCAATCCCAAAACTAATCCCACTCCCCCGCTCTCTACCCATAGACTTGTATCAATATCCAAACTAATCCCACTGCACTGCTCTCTCCCCATAGCCCTGTATCAATTCTCAAACTAATCCTACTGCCCCGCTCTGTCCCCATAGCCCTGCATCAATCCCAAAACTAATCCCAGTGTCCCGCTCTCCCCATAGCCCCGTATCCATTCCCAAACTAATCCCACTGTCCCACTCTCTCCCCGTAGCCCTGTATCAATCCGCAAACTAATCCCAATGCGCCACTCTCTCCCAATATCCCTGTATCAATCCACAACCTAATCCCACTGCCCCGCTCATTCCCTATAGCCCTGTATCAATCCCCAAACTAATCCCACCGTCCCGCTCTGCCCATAGCCCAATATCAATCCCCAAACTAATCCCACTGTCCGCTCTCTCCCCATAGCCTTGTATCAATCCCCAAACTAATCCCACTGTCTCGCTCTCTCCCCATAGCCCTATGTCAATCCCCAAACTAATCCCACTGTCTCGCTCTCTCCCCATAGCCCTGTGTCAATCCCCAAACTAATCCCACTGTCCCACTCTCTCCCCATAGCCCTGTATCAATCCCCAAACTAATCCCAGAGCCCCGCTCTCCCCAGAGCTCTGTATCAATCCCCAAACTAATCCCACTGTCCCGCTCTCCGCATAGCCCTGTATCAATCCGAAAACTAATCCCACTGCCCTGCTCTGTCCCCAAAGCGCTGCAACAATCCCCAAACTAATCCCACTGTCCCACTCTCTCCCCATAGCCCTGTATCAATCCCCAAACTAATCCCACTGTCCCACTCTCTCCCCATAGCCCTGTATCAATCCGAAAACTAATCCCAATGTCCTGCTCTATCCCCAAAGCTCTGTATCAATCCCCAAACTAATCCCACTGACTCGCTCTCTCCCCATAGCCCTGTGTCAATCCCCAAAATAATCCCACTGTCCCGCTCTCCCCATAGCCCTGTATCAATCCCCAAACTAATCCCACTGCCCCGCTCTCTCCCCATAGCCCTGTATCAATCCCCAAACTAATCCCACTGCGCCGCTCTCTCCCCATAGCCCTGTATCAATCCCCAAACTAATCCTACTGCAACAATCTCTCCCCATAGCATGTATCAATCCCAAACTAATCCCAAGCCCTGCTCTCTCCCCATAGCCCTGTATCAATCCCAAACAAATCCAACTGCCCCGCTCTCTCCTCATAGCCCAGTATCAATCCTCAAACTAATCCCACTGCCCCACACTGTCCCCATAGCCCAGTATCAATCCCAAACTAATCCCACTGCCCCACTCTCTCCTCATAGCCCTGTATCAATTCTCAAACTAATCCTACTGCCCCGCTCTGTCCCCATAGCCCTGCATCAATCCCAAACTAATCCCACTGCCCCGCTCTCGCCCCATAGCCCTGTATCAATCCCCAAAACTAATCCCACGGCCCGCTCTCTCCCCGTAGCCCTGTATCAATCCCCAAACAAATCCCACTGTCCCTGCCCTCTCCCCATAGCCCTGTATCATCCCCAAGCTAATCCCACTGCCCCGCGATCTCCCCATAGCCCCAAATCAATCCCCAAACTAATCCCATTGCCCCGCTCTCTCCCCGTAGACCTTTATCAATCCCCAAACGAATGCCACTGCCCCACTCTGTCCCCATAGCCTTGTATCAATCCCAAACTAATCCCACCGTCCCACTCTCTCCCCATAGCCCTGTATCAATCCAAAACTAATCCGTGTCCTGCTCTCTCCCCGTAGCCCATTTCAATCCAAAACTAATCCCACTGCCCCGCTCTCTCCCCAGAGCCCTGTATCAATCCCCAAACTAATCCCACTGCCCTGCTCTCTCCCCATAGCCCTGTATCAATTCCTAAACCAATCCCACTGCCCCGTTCTATCCCCATAGCTCTGTATCAATCCCCAAACTAATTGCACTGCCCCACTATGTCCCCATAGCCTTGTATCAATCCCAAACTAATCCCACTGTCCCACTCTCTCCCCCTAGCCCTGTATCAATCCAAAAACAAATTCCACTGTCCTGCTCTCTCCCCATAGCCCTGTATCAATCCTAAACTAATCCCACTATCCTGCTCTCCCCATAGCCCAGTATCAATCCCCAAACTAATCCCACTGTCTTGCTCTCTCCCCATAGCCCTGTATCAATCCCCAAACTGATCCCACTGCGCTGCTCTCTCCCCATAGCCCAATATCAATCCCCAAACTAATCCCACTGTCCGCTCTCTCCCCATAGCCTTGTATCAATCCCCAAACTAATCCCACTGTCTCGCTCTCTCCCCATAGCCCTGTGTCAATCCCCAAACTAATTGCACTGCCCCACTATGTCCCCATAGCCTTGTATCAATCCCAAACTAATCCCACTGTCCCACTCTCTCCCCCTAGCCCTGTATCAATCCAAAAACAAATTCCACTGTCCTGCTCTCTCCCCATAGCCCTGTATCAATCCTAAACTAATCCCACTATCCTGCTCTCCCCATAGCCCAGTATCAATCCCCAAACTAATCCCACTGTCTTGCTCTCTCCCCATAGCCCTGTATCAATCCCCAAACTGATCCCACTGCGCTGCTCTCTCCCCATAGCCCAATATCAATCCCCAAACTAATCCCACTGTCCGCTCTCTCCCCATAGCCTTGTATCAATCCCCAAACTAATCCCACTGTCTCGCTCTCTCCCCATAGCCCTGTGTCAATCCCCAAACTAATCCCACTGTCTCGCTCTCTCCCCATAGCCCTGTGTCAATCCCCAAACTAATCCCACTGTCCCACTCTCTCCCCATAGCCCTGTATCAATCCCCAAACTAATCCCAGAGCCCCGCTCTCCCCAGAGCTCTGTATCAATCCCCAAACTAATCCCACTGTCCCACTCTCCGCATAGCCCTGTATCAATCCAAAAACTAATCCCACTGCCCTGCTCTCTCCCCAAAGCGCTGCATCAATCCCCAAACTAATCCCACTGTCCCACTCTCTCCCCATAGCCCTGTATCAATCCCCAAACTAATCCCACTGTCCCACCCTCTCCCCATAGCCCTGTATCAATCCGAAAACTAATCCCACTGTCCTGCTCTATCCCCAAAGCTCTGTATCAATCCCCAAACTAATCCCAATGTCTCGCTCTCTCCCCATAGCCCTGTGTCAATCCCCAAAATAATCCCACTGTCCCGCTCTCCCCATAGCCCTGTATCAATCCACAAACTAATCCCACTGCCCCGCTCTCTCCCCATAGCCCTGTATCAATCCCCAAACTAATCCCACTGCGCCGCTCTCTCCCCATAGCCCTGTATCAATCCCCAAAGTAATCCCACTGCGCCGCTCTCTCCCCATAGCCCTGTATCAATCCCCAAACTAATCCTACTGCAACAATCTCTCCCCATAGCCATGTATCAATCCCAAACTAATCCCAAACCCTGCTCTCTCCCCATAGCCCTGTATCAATCCCAAACAAATCCAACTGCCCCGCTCTCTCCTCATAGCCCTGTATCAGTCCCCAAACTAAACCCACTGTCCCGCTCTCTCCCCATAGCCCAGTATCAATCCTCAAACTAATCCCACTGCCCCACACTGTCCCCATAGCCCTGTATCAATTCTCAAACTAATCCAACTGCCCCACACTTTCCGCATAGCCCAGTATCAATCCCAAACTAATCCCACTGCCCCACTCTCTCCTCATAGCCCTGTATCAATTCTCAAACTAATCCTACTGCCCCGCTCTGTCCCCATAGCCCTGCATCAATCCCAAACTAATCCCACTGTCCCACACTGTCCCCATAGCCCTGTATCAATCCGAAACTAATCCCACTGCCCCGCTCTCGCCCCATAGCCCTGTATCAATCCCCAAAATTAATCCCACGGCCCGCTCTCTCCCCGTAGCCCTGTATCAATCCCCAAACAAATCCCACTGTCCCTGCCCTCTCACCATAGCCCTGTATCATCCCCAAGCTAATCCCACTGCCCCGCGATCACCCCATAGCCCCAAATCAATCCCCAAACTAATCCCACTCCCCCGCTCTCTACCCATAGACTTGTATCAATATCCAAACTAATCCCACTGCACTGCTCTCTCCCCATAGCCCTGTATCAATTCTCAAACTAATCCTACTGCCCCGCTCTGTCCCCATAGCCCTGCATCAATCCCAAAACTAATCCCAGTGTCCCGCTCTCCCCATAGCCCCGTATCCATTCCCAAACTAATCCCACTGTCCCACTCTCTCCCCGTAGCCCTGTATCAATCCGCAAACTAATCCCAATGCGCCGCTCTCTCACCATAGCCCTGTATCAATCCCCAAACTAATCCCACTGCCCCGCTCATTCCCGTAGCCCTGTATCAATCCCCAAACTAATCCCACTGCCCTACTCTCTCCCAATATCCCTGTATCAATCCACAACCTAATCCCACTGCCCCGCTCATTCCCTATAGCCCTGTATCAATCCCCAAACTAATCCAACTGCCATGCTCTCTCCACATAGCCCTGTATCAATCCCCAAACTAATCCCACCGTCCCGCTCTGCCCATAGCCCAATATCAATCCCCAAACTAATCCCACTGTCCGCTCTCTCCCCATAGCCTTGTATCAATCCCCAAACTAATCCCACTGTCTCGCTCTCTCCCCATAGCCCTGTGTCAATCCCCAAACTAATCCCACTGTCTCGCTCTCTCCCCATAGCCCTGTGTCAATCCCCAAACTAATCCCACTATCCCACTCTCTCCCCATAGCCCTGTATCAATCCCCAAACTAATCCCAGAGCCCCGCTCTCCCCAGAGCTCTGTATCAATGCCCAATCCAATCCCACTGTCCCACTCTCCGCATAGCCCTGTATCAATCCAAAAACTAATCCCACTGCCCTGCTCTCTCCCCAAAGCGCTGCATCAATCCCCAAACTAATCCCACTGTCCCACTCTCTCCCCAAAGCCCTGTATCAATCCCCAAACTAATCCCACTGTCCCACTCTCTCCCCATAGCCCTGTATCAATCCGAAAACTAATCCCACTGTCCTGCTCTATCCCCAAAGCTCTGTATCAATCCCCAAACTAATCCCAATGTCTCGCTCTCTCCCCATAGCCCTGTATCAATCCCCAAACTAATCCCACTGCCCCGCTCTCTCCCCATAGCCCTGTATCAATCCCCAAACTAATCCCACTGCGCCGCTCTCTCCCCATAGCCCTGTATCAATCCCCAAACCAATCCTACTGCAACAATCTCTCCCCATAGCATGTATCAATCCCAAACTAATCCCAAGCCCTGCTCTCTCCCCAAAGCCCAGAATCAATCCCAAACAAATCCAACTGCCCCGCACTCTCCTCATAGCCCAGTATCAATCCTCAAACTAATCCCACTGCCCCACACTGTCCCCATAGCCCAGTATCAATCCCAAACTAATCCCACGGCCCGCTCTCTCCCCGTAGCCCTGTATCAATCCCCAAACAAATCCCACTGTCCCTGCCCTCTCCCCATCGCCCTGTATCATCCCCAAGCTAATCCCACTGCCCCGCGATCTCCCCATAGCTCCAAATCAATCCCCAAACTAATCCCATTGCCCCGCTCTCTCCCCGTAGACCTTTATCAATCCCCAAACGAATTCCACTGCCCCACTCTGTCCCCATAGCCTTGTATCAATCCCAAACTAATCCCACCGTCCCACTCTCTCCCCATAGCCCTGTATCAATCCAAAACTAATCCGTGTCCTGCTCTCTCCCCATAGCCCTGTATCAATCCCAAACAAATCCAACTGCCCCGCTCTCTCCTCATAGCCCTGTATCAGTCCCCAAACTAAACCCACTGTCCCGCTCTCTCCCCATAGCCCAGTATCAATCCTCAAACTAATCCCACTGCCCCACACTGTCCCCATAGCCCTGTATCAATTCTCAAACTAATCCTACTGCCCCACACTGTCCCCATAGCCCAGTATCAATCCCAAACTAATCCCACTGCCCCACTCTCTCCTCATAGCCCTGTATCAATTCTCAAACTACTCCTACTGCCCCGCTCTGTCCCCATAGCCCTGCATCAATCCCAAACTAATTCCACTGTCCCACACTGTCCCCATAGCCCTGTATCAATCCGAAACTAATCCAACTGCCCCGCTCTCGCCCCATAGCCCTGTATCAATCCGCAAACTAATCCCAATGCGCCGCTCTCTCACCATAGCCCTGTATCAATCCCCAAACTAATCCCACTGCCCCGCTCGCTCCCCGTAGCCCTGTATCAATCCCCAAACTAATCCCACTTCCCCACTCTCTCCCAATATCCCTGTATCAATCCACAACCTAATCCCACTGCCCCGCTCATTCCCTATAGCCCGGTATCAATCCCCAAACTAATCCAACTGCCATGCTCTCTCCCCATAGCCCTGTATCAATCCCCAAACTAATCCCACCGTCCCGCTCTGCCCATAGCCCAATATCAATCCCCAAACTAATCCCACTGTCCGCTCTCTCCCCATAGCCTTGTATCAATCCCCAAACTAATCCCACTGTCTCGCTCTCTCCCCATAGCCCTATGTCAATCCCCAAACTAATCCCACTGTCTCGCTCTCTCCCCATAGCCCTGTGTCAATCCCCAAACTAATCCCACTATCCCACTCTCTCCCCATAGCCCTGTATCAATCCCCAAACTAATCCCAGAGCCCCGCTCTCCCCAGAGCTCTGTATCAATCCCCAAACTAATCCCACTGTCCCGCTCTCCGCATAGCCCTGTATCAATCCAAAAACTAATCCCACTGCCCTGCTCTCTCCCCAAAGCGCTGCATCAATCCCCAAACTAATCCCACTGTCCCACTCTCTCCCCATAGCCCTGTATCAATCCCCAAACTAATCCCACTGTCCCACTCTCTCCCCATAGCCCTGTATCAATCCGAAAACTAATCCCACTGTCCTGCTCTATCCCCAAAGCTCTGTATCAATCCCCAAACTAATCCCAATGTCTCGCTCTCTCCCCATAGCCCTGTGTCAATCCCCAAAATAATCCCACTGTCCCGCTCTCCCCATAGCCCTGTATCAATCCCCAAACTAATCCCACTGCCCCGCTCTCTCCCCATAGCCCTGTATCAATCCCCAAACTAATCCCACTGCGCCGCTCTCTCCCCATAGCCCTGTATCAATCCCCAAACTAATCCCACTGCCCCGCTCTCTCCCCATAGCCCTGTATCAATCCCCAAACTAATCCCACTGCGCCGCTCTCTCCCCATAGCCCTGTATCAATCCCCAAACTAATCCCACTGCCCCGCTCTCTCCCCATAGCCCAGTATCAATCCCCAAACTAATCCTACTGCAACAATCTCTCCCCATAGCATGTATCAATCCCAAACTAATCCCAAGCCCTGCTCTCTCCCCATAGCCCTGTATCAATCCCAACCAAATCCAACTGCCCCGCTCTCTCCTCATAGCCCAGTATCAATCCTCAAACGAATCCCACTGCCCCACACTGTCCCCATAGCCCAGTATCAATCCCAAACTAATCCCACTGCCCCACTCTCTCCTCACAGCCCAGTATCAATTCTCAAATTAATCCTACTGCCCCGCTCTGTCCCCATAGCCCTGCATCAATCCCCAAAACTAATCCCACGGCCCGCTCTCTCCCCGTAGCCCTGTATCAATCCCCAAACAAATCCCACTGTCCCTGCCCTCTCCCCATAGCCCTGTATCATCCCCAAGCTAATCCCACTGTCCCGCAATCTCGCCATAGCCCCAAATCAATCCCCAAACTAATCCCATTGCCCCGCTCTCTCCCCGTAGACCTTTATCAATCCCCAAACGAATTCCACTGCCCCATTCTGTCCCCATAGCCTTGTATCAATCCCAAACTAATCCCACCGTCCCACTCTCTCCCCATAGCCCTGTATCAATCCAAAACTAATCCGTGTCCTGCTCTCTCCCCGTAGCCCATTTCAATCCAAAACTAATCCCACTGCCCCGCTCTCTCCCCAGAGCCCTGTATCAATCCCCAAACTAATCCCACTGCCCTGCTCTCTCCCCATAGCCCTGTATCAATTCCTAAACCAATCCCACTGCCCCGTTCTATCCCCATAGCTCTGTATCAATCCCCAAACTAATTGCACTGCCCCACTATGTCCCCATAGCCTTGTATCAATCCCAAACTAATCCCACTGTCCCACTCTCTCCCCCTAGCCCTGTATCAATCCAAAAACAAATTCCACTGTCCTGCTCTCTCCCCATAGCCCTGTATCAATCCTAAACTAATCCCACTATCCTGCTCTCCCCATAGCCCAGTATCAATCCCCAAACTAATCCCACTGTCTTGCTCTCTACCCATAGCCCTGTATCAATCCCCAAACTGATCCCACTGCGCTGCTCTCTCCCCATAGCCCAGTATCAATCCCCAAACTAATCCTACTGCCCCAATCTGTCCCCATAGCCATGTATCAATCCCAAACTAATCCCAAGCCCTGCTCTCTCCCCATAGCGCTGCATCAATCCCCAAACTAATCCCACTGTCCTGCTCTCTCCCCATAGCCCTGTATCAATCCTAAACTAATCCCACTGCCCTGCTCTCTCCCCATAGCCCTGTAACAATCCCAAAACTAATCCCACTGTCCTGCTCTCCCCATAGCCCATTTCAATCCCAAACTAATCCCACTGCCCCGCTCTCTCCCCAAAGCCCTGTATCAATCCCCAAACTAATCCCACTGTCTGGCTCTCTCTCCATAGCCCCGTATCAATCCCCAAACTAATCCCACTGCCCCACTCGCTCCCCATAGCCCTGTATCAATCCCCAAACTAAGCCCACTGGCCCGCTCTCACCATAGCCCTGTATCAATCCCCAAACTAATCCCACTGCCCCACTCTCTCCCCATAGCCCTGTATCAATCCCCAAACTAATCCCACTGTCCGCTCTCCCCATAGCCCTGTATCAATCCCCAAACTAATCCCACTGCCCCGCTCTCTCCCAATAGCCCTGTATCAATCCCCAAACTAATTCCACTGCCCTGCTCTCTCCCAATAGCCCAGTATCAATCCCCAAACTCATCCCACTGCGCTGCTCTCTCCCCATCACCCTGTATCAATCGCCAAACTGATCCCACTCCCCTGCTCTCTCCCCATAGCCCTGTATCAATCCCAAAACTAATCCCACTGCCCCTCTCTCTCCCCATAGCCCTGTATCAGTACCCAAACTAATTCCACTGCCCAACTCTCTCCACATAGCCCTGTATCAATCCCCAAACTAATCCCACTGTCTCGCTCTCTCCCCATAGCCCTGTTTCAATCCCCAAACTAATCCCACTGTCCCGCTCTCCCCATAGCCCCGTATCAATCCCCAAACTAATCCCACTGTCCCACTCTATCCCCATAGCCCTGTATCAATCCCAAAACTAATCCCACTGCCCCGCTCTCTCCCCATAGCCCTGTATCAATCCCCAAGCTAATACCCCTGTCCCCGCTCTCTCCCCATAGCCCTGTATCAATCCCAAAACTAATCCCACTGCCCCATTCTCTCCCCATAGCCCTGTATCAATCCCCAAACTAATCCCACAGTCCCGCTCTTGCCATAGCCCTGTACCAATCCCCAAACTAATCCCACTGCCCCTCTCTTTCCCCATAGCCCAGTATCAATCCCCAAACTAATCCCACTGTCCCGCTCTCTGCCCATAGCCCAGTATCAATCCCCAAACTAATCCCACTGCCCCGCTCTCTCCCGGTAGCCCTGGATCGATAACCCCCAGCCAGGCCAGGAGTCAATGCTGCCCATCGTGCTGTCAGGTTCTCGCTCACCAGCTCCACGCCCCCTGATCCTTCGCTGTCCTCAGACCTCCCGAATCAAAGTTCTGTGATGCACTGACTTTGTATAATCGCAGCCGGAGTGTACAACAGAACTTCAGCTCGGGGTCCCAGCTCCAGGCCTGTGGCTTGTGGCAGCTCTCCCCTTCGCCAGTCCCCGGAATCCTCGTCCATCCTGATCCAGTAGCCTCCCCCTGCCCCGGCTGTGTGGAAATCAGCAGGGGCTCGGGGGCCTGGTTTGTTTCAGAGCGCACCTCCATCTCCCCGCGGTACAAACACCTCCTTGGCGCAGCCAGTCTCCGCGCCAGCACGAAGGGCACTCTTCACCTGCAGTGTGCATCACTGTCAAGCACCAATACTGTCATTGCGACGACCACAGGACTGACCCTCCCACAGTGCGGCGCTCCCTCAGCACTGACCCTCCCACAGTGCGGCGTTCCCTCAGCACTGACTGTCCGACAGTGCGGCTCTCCCTCAGCACTAACCCTCCGACAGTGCGGCGCTCCCTCAGCTCTGACCCTCTGACAGTGCGGCTCTCCCTCAGCGCTGACCCTCTGACAGTGCGGCGCTCCCTCAGTACTGACCCTCTGACAGTGCGGCTCTCCCTCAGCCCTGACCCTCACACAGTGCGGCGCTCCCTCAGCACTGACCCTCCTGACAGCGCGGCTCTCCCTCAGCACTGACCCTCCGACAGTGCGGCGCTCCCTCAGCACTGACCCTCCAACAGTGCGGCACTCCCTCAGCGCTCACCCTCCGACAGTGCAGCTCTCCCTCAGCGCTCACCCTCCGACAGTGCAGCTCTCCCTCAGCGCTGACCCTCCGACAGTGCGGCTCTCTCTCAGCGCTGACCCTCCGACAGTGCGGCACTCCCTCAGCACTGACCCTCCGACAGTGTGGCACTTGCTCAGTACTGACCCTCCCACAGTGCGGCACTTGCTCAGCGCTGACCCTCCGACAGTGCGGCTCTCCCTCAGCGCTGACCCTCCGACATTGCGGCACTCCCTCAGCACTGACCCTCCGACAGTGCGGCACTCGCTCAGCACTGACCCTCCCACAGTGCGGCACTCGCTCAGCACTGACCCTCCCACAGTGCGGCACTCGCTCAGCGCTGACCCTCCCACAGTGCAGCTCTCCCTCAGCGCTGACCGTCCGACAGCGTGGCACTCCCTCAGCACTGACCCTCCCACAGTGCGGCACTCGCTCAGCGCTGACCCTCCAACGGTGCACGTTGGCACTAACCCTCCGACAGTGCGAGGCTCCCTCAGTACTGCTTTGCAGCCTCCATTTGGGACCCATGCTGAAGATTGGAATGAGCACTTCATGTCACAACCGAGTCACCCCCTGAACCCTGTCGGCAGCCATTCCAGCTTCGCTGCGTTCAAAGTGTGTGAGGCAGCGCCATACACGCACACACACAGACACACACCTCATCTCATCTCCCATTCCACACACCCTCCACCCTTTCGGGTTCTCATCATCACAGCTTAAACCCCGGCACCCTGACCCCTTCAACAGTGTGGGCCGGCTGCTCGGAAGGATAGCGTGGTGGGGTGGGGGGAGGGGGGGGGGGGGGGGGGCGGTGGCTGCAAGGGGAGGGGGATGGGGCAAACGTAGTAGGAAAGGGAGAGGGGGAACAAGTGGGCTTTCCAGGCGTAATTGGGACTGAATTAGGAAAGAACGCGATACCAAGTGTGGGAGCAATGCAACAAATTGTAGCGGGGGGTGGGGGTGAAAGTGGAAATGGGGGTTGGGGGTAAATTGGGCAGCAATGCCAGGCAAATGTGATGGGGACAAGAATGAGGGGAATGTGGGCAACAGTGAGGGGTGGGGGGGGGGGGGGTGGCGGGAGAAATGGTGGCGGCGGTGTCGGGGGAACGGGGGCAACACCGGAGGGAGTGGGGTGTCAGTGAGGGGAATGGGGGAAATGGTGGGGGGAAAGGCGGGTCAGTGAGGGGCAACGACGGAAGGAATGGGGGCAACGATGGGGGAATGGGGGCAACTGTGGGGGAAATAGTGAGCGGTGATGGTGGGAGACCAAAGTGGGCACAATCCTGGCGAACTGGGCGGAACAGTGAGCAGCAGCAGTGGGGGGTCGTTGGGGAGCAACAGCGGGGAAACGGGGGCGCTAATGTGGGGCGATAGCGGGGGAACGGAACAGAAGGGGTGTGGACAGGCGCGGGGGGGGATGGCAGTGTGGGGATTGGGAATGGGGGTGGCTGGGAATGGGGGGGTTGGCAATAGGGGGTGATTGGGACTGGGGGGGTTGGGAATGGGGGGGTGTTTGGGGGAATGGGAATGGGGGTTGTTGGGAATGGGGTTGCTTGGAGCGGTGATTAGGAACAGGGAGGGCGTTTGGGATTAGGGGATTGGAAATGGGGGTTGTTTGGGAGGTTGGGAATGGGGGGGGGGGTGGGAATGGAGGGGTGTTTGAGGGGGATGGAAATGGGGGTGATTGGCGGGGTTGGGATTGGGGGGATGGATGATTGGTGGGATTGGGAATGGGGGTTGGGGGATGATTGGGAATGGGGGGGTGCGGGATGATTGGGAATGGGGGTTGGGGGATGATTGGGAATGGGGGGGTGCGGGATGATTGGGAATGGGGGGGGTGGGGGATAATTGGGAATGGGGGGGTTGGGGGATGATTGGGAATGGGGGGGTGGGGGAATGGGTGGTTGGGGGAATGATTGGGAATGGGGGATGATTGGGAATGGGGGTGTGGGGGATGATTGGGAATGGGGGGGTGGGGGATGATTGGGAATTGGGGGGTGGGGGATGATTGGGAATTGGGGGGTGGGGGATAATTGGGAATTGGGGGTGGGGGATAATTGGGAATTGGGGCTTGGGGGGATGATTGGGAATGGGGGGTTGGGGGGATGATTGGGAATGGGGGGTGGGGGAATGGGTGGTTGGGGGAATGATTGGGAATGGGGGATGATTGGGAATAGGGGGGTAGGTGATGATCGGAAATGGGGGTGGTGGGGGATGATAGGGAATGGGGGGCTGGGGGATGATCGGAAATGGTGGGGTGGGGGATGATCGGGAATGGGGGGCGGGGGGTCGATCGGGAATGGGGGGGTTGGGGGATGATTGGGAATGAGGGTTTGGGGGATGATTGGGAATGGGGGGGGTTGGGGGATGATTGGGAATGGGGGGGGTTGGGGGATGATTGGGAATGGGGGGGTGGGGGATGATTGGGAATGGGGGGGTGGGGGATGATTGGGAATTGGGGGGTGGGGGATGATTGGGAATGGGGGGGTTGGGGGGATGATTGGGAATGGGGGGTTGGGGGGATGATTGGGAATGGGGGGGTGTGGGAATGATTGGGAATGGGGGGGTTGGGGGGATGATTGGGAATGGGGGGGTGGGGGAATGATTGGGAATGGGGGGTGGGGGAATGATTGGGAATGGGGGGTGGGGGAATGATTGGGAATGGGGGGTGGGGGAATGATTGGGAATGGGGGGTGGGGGGATGATTGGGAATGGGGAGTGGGGGGATGATTGGGAATGGGGGGGTGGGGGAATGGGTGGTTGGGGGAATGATTGGGAATGGGGGGCTGGGGGATGATCGGAAATGGTGGGTGGGGGTCGATCGGGATGGGGGGGTTGGGGGATGATTGGGAATGAGGGTTTGGGGGATGATTGGGAATGGGGGGGGTTGGGGGATGATTGGGAATGGGGGGGGTTGGGGGATGATTG
Organism: Isurus oxyrinchus; assembly: GCA_026770705.1. NCBI lineage: Eukaryota > Metazoa > Chordata > Chondrichthyes > Lamniformes > Lamnidae > Isurus > Isurus oxyrinchus. The sequence goes on from JANJGN010002703.1 coordinate 32,213, forward strand.
GGAATGGGGGGGGTTGGGGGATGATTGGGAATGGGGGGGGTTGGGGGATGATTGGGAATGGGGGGGTTGGGGGATGATTGGGAATGGGGGGGGTTGGGGGATGATTGGGAATGGGGGGGTTGGGGGATGATTGGGAATGGGGGGGGTTGGGGGATGATTGGGAATGGGGGGGGGTTGGGGGATGATTGGGAATGGGGGGGGGGTTGGGGGATGATTGGGAATGGGGGGGGGGTTGGGGGATGATTGGGAATGGGGGGGTTGGTGGATAATTGGGAATGGGGGGGTTGGGGGATGATTGGGAATGGGGGGGGTGGGGGGATGCTTGGGAATGGGAGGGTGGGGGGATGATTGGGAATGGGGGGGTTGGGGGATGATTGGGAATGGGGGGTTGGGGGATGATTGGGAATGGGGTGCTGGGGGGATGATTGGGAATGGGGTGCTGGGGGGATGATTGGGAATGGGGTGCTGGGGGGATGATTGGGAATGGGGGGCTGGGGGGATGATTGGGAAAGGGGGTTGTGGGGGATGAGTGGGAATGGGGGAGGGTGGGGGGATAATTGGGAACGGGGGGGTTGGGGGATGATTGGGAATAGGGGGGGGTTGGGGGATGATTGGGAATGGGGGGCTGGGGGCATGATTGGGAATGGGGGGCTGGGGGCATGATTGGGAATGGGGGGCTGGGGGCATGATTGGGAATGGGGGGCTGGGGGCATGATTGGGAATGGGGGGCTGGGGGCATGATTGGGAATGGGGGGCTGGGGGCATGATTGGGAATGGGGGGCTGGGGGCATGATTGGGAATGGGGGGCTGGGGGCATGATTGGGAATGGGGGGCTGGGGGCATGATTGGGAATGGGGGGCTGGGGGAATGATTGGGAATGGGGGGCTGGGGGCATGATTGGGAATGGGGGGCTGGGGGCATGATTGGGAATGGGGGGCTGGGGGCATGATTGGGAATGGGGGAGGGTGGGATGATTGGGAATGGGGGAGGGTGGGATGATTGGGAATGGGGAGGGTGGGGGAAGATTGGGAATGGGGGAGGGTGAGGGATGATTGGGAATGGGGGAGGGTGGAGGATGATTGGGAATGGGGGAGGGTGGGGGATGATTGGGAATGGGGGGTTGGGGGGATGATTGGGAATGGGTGGGTGTTGGGGGGGGATGATTGGGAATGGGTGGGAGTTGGGGGGATGATTGGGAATGGGGGGGTTGGGGGGATGATTGGGAATGGGGGGGGATGATTGGGAATGGGTGGGGGTTGGGGGGATGATTGGGAATTGGGGGGTGGGGGAATGATTGGAATGGGGGGGGCGGGTGGGGGGCGATTGGGAATGGAGGGGGTGGGTGGGGGGTGGGTGGGGGGCGATTGGGAATGGGGGGGCAGGTGGGGGACGATTGGGAATGGGGGGGCAGGTGGGGGACGATTGGGAATGGGGGTGCGGGTGGGGGACGATTGGGAATGGGGGGGCAGGTGGGGGACGATTGGGAATGGGGGGGCAGGTGGGGGACGATTGGGAATGGGGGGGCAGGTGGGGGACGATTGGGAATGGGGGGGCAGGTGGGGGACGATTGGGAATGGGGGTGGCGGGTGGGGGACGATTGGGAATGGGGTGTTTGGGGGGACGATTGGGAATGGCGGGGTGGGGGGGTGATTGGGAATGGGGGGTGGGGGGTGATTAGGAATGGCGGGGTGGGGGGGTGATTGGGAATGGGGGGTGATTGGGAATGGGGTGTGGGGGGTGATTGGGAATGGGGGGGTGGGGAGTGACTGGGAATGGAGGAGGGTGGGGGATGATTGTGAATGGAGAGGGTGGAGGATTGGGAATGGGGGGTGGGGGATTGGGAATGGGGCGGGGTTGTGGGGGTTGATTGGGAATGGGGGGTGTTGTGGGGGATGATTGGGAATGGGGGGGATGATTGGGAATGCCGGGTGTTGGGGGGGATGATTGGGAATGGGCGGGGGAGGGTTGGGGGGTTGATTGGGAATGGGGGGTGTTGGGGGTGATGATTGGGAATGGGGGGGGGAGGGTTGGGGGGTTGATTGGGAATGGGGGGTGTTGGGGGGGATGATTGGGAATGGGGGATGATTGGGAATGGGGGGGGTTGGGGGGATGATTGGGAATGGGGGGGGTTGGGGGGATGATTGGGAATGGGGGGGGGTTGGGGTGGATGATTGGGAATGGGGGGGGTTGGGGGGATGATTGGGAATGGGGGGGGTTGGGGGGATGATTGGGAATGGGGGGGGTTGGGGGGATGATTGGGAATGGGGGGGGTTGGGGGGATGATTGGGAATGGGGGGGGTTGGGTAGGATGATTGGGAATGGGGGGGCTGATTGGGAATGCGGGGTGTTGGGAGGGATGATTGGGAATGGGGGGTTGGGGGGGATGATTGGGAATGAGGGGGGGTTGGGGGGGATGACTGGGAATGGGGGGGTTTGGGGGGGATGACTGGGAATGGGGGGGTGGGGGTGGATGATTGGGAATGGGGGGGTTGGGGTGGATGATTGGGAATGGGGGGGGTTGGGGGGGATGATTGGGAATGGGGGGGGTTGGGGGGGATGATTGGGAATGGGGGGGTTGGGGGGTATGATTGGGAATGGAGAGGGTGGGGGGGAGGATTGGGAATGGGGGGGTTGGGGGGGATGATTGGGAATGGGGGGGTTGATTGGGAATGGGGGGGTATGATTGGGAATGGGGGGGTGGGGGGGATGATTGGGAAAGGACGGGTGCGGGCTGATTGGGAATTGGGGGTTGGGGGGATGATTGGGAATGGGGGGGTTGGGGGGGATGATTGGGAATGGGGGGGTTGGGGGGATGATTGGGAATGGGGGCTGTTGGGGGGGATGATTGGGAATGGGGGGGATGATTGGGAATGGGGGGGTTGGGTAGGATGATTGGGAATGGGGGGCTGATTGGGAATGGGGATGTTGGGGGGGGATGATTGGGAATGGGGGGTTGGGGGGGGATGATTGGGAATGGGGGGGGTTGGGGGGGGGGATGATTGGGAATGGGGGGTTGGGGGGGATGATTGAGAATGGGGGGGTTGGGGGGGATGATTGGGAATGGGGGGGGTTGGGGGGGGGATGATTGGGAATGGGGGGTTGGGGGGGATGATTGGGAATGGGGGGTTGGGGAGGATGATTGGGAATGGGGGGGTTTGGGGGGGATGATTGGGAATGGGGGGGATGATTGGGAATGGGGGGGTTGGGGGGATGATTGGGAATGGGGGGGATGATTGGGAATGGGGGGGGATGATTGGGAATGGGGGGGTTGGGGGGAGGATTGGGGTAGGGGGGGATGTTTGGAAATGGGGGGGGGTGGGGGGGATAATTCGGAATGCGGTGGGGGATTGGGAATGGGGGGGGTTGGGGGGGATGATTGGGAATGGGGGGGATGATTGGGAATGGGGGGGTTGGGGGTGATGATTGGGGTTGGGGGGGTTGGGGGGAGGATTGGGGTAGGGGGGGATGTTTGGAAATGGGGGGGGGTGGGGGGGATAATTCGGAATGCGGTGGGGGATTGGGAATGGGGGGGGTTGGGGGGGATGATTGGGAATGGGGGGGGGTTGGGGGGATGATTGGGAATGGGGGGTTGGGGGGGATGATTGGGAATGGGGGAGTTGGGGGGGATGATTGGGAATGGGGGAGTTGGGGGGGATGATTGGGAATGGGGGAGTTGGGGGGGATGATTGGGAATGGGGGGGTTTGGGGGGGATGATTGGGAATGGGTGGGGGTTGGGGGGATGATTGGGAATGGGGTGTGGGGGGATGACTGGGAATGGGGGGGGTTGGGGGGATGATTGGGAATGGGGGGTTTGGGGGGATGATTGGGAATGGGGGATGATTGGGAATGGGGTGGGTTGGGGGATGATTGGGAATGGGGGGGGTTGATTGGGAATGGAGGGGATGATTGGGAATGGGGGGTGTTGGGGGGGATGATTGGGAATGGGGGGACGATTGGGAATGGGGGAGGTTGGGGGGGATGATTGGGAATGGGGGGGTTGGGAGGGATGATTGGGAACGGGGGGGGGTTGGGGGAATGATTGGGAATGGGTGGGGGATGATTGGGAATGGGGGGGTTGATTGGGAATGGGGGGAGTTGGGGGGGGGATGATTGGGAATGGGGGGATGATTGGGAATGGGGGGGTTGGGGGGATGATTGGGAATGGGTGGGGTTGGGGGGGATGATTGGGAATGGGGGGTGGGGGTGGATGATTGGGAATGGGGGGGTTGGGGGGATGATTGGGAATGGGGGGGGTTAGGGGGTGATGATTGGGAATGGGGGGGTTGGGGGGGCATGATTGGGAATGGGGGAGGTGGAGGGGATGATTGGGAATGGGGGGTTGGGGGATGATTGGGAATGGGGGGGGTGGGGGGATGATTGGGAATGGGGAGGTGGGGGTGATGATTGGGAATGGGGGGGGTGGGGGGGATGATTGGGAATGGGGGGTTTTGGGGGGGATGATTGGGAATGGGTGGGGGTTGGGGGGGATGATTGGGAATGGGGGGGCGATGATTGGGAATGGGGGGGTGTTGGGGGGGATGATTGGGAATGGGAGGGATGATTGGGAATGGGGGGGGTGGGGGGGGATGATTGGGAATGGGGGGATGGGGTGGATGATTGGGAATAGGGGTGTTGGGGGGGGGGATGGGAATGGGGGGGGGGTTGGGGGGAATGATTGGGAATGGGGGGGGTTGGGGGGTGATTGGGAATGGGGGGGTTGGGGGTGATGATTGGGAATGGGGGGGAGTTGGGGGGATAATTGGGGAATGGGGGGGTTGGGAATGGGGGGGTTGGGGGGATGGGAATGGGGGGGGTTGGGGGGGATGATTGGGAATGGGGGGATGATTGGGAATGGGGGGGGGTGGGGGGGAGGATTGGGAATGGGGGCGTTGGGGGGGATGATTGGGAATGGGGGGGAGTTGGGGGGGTATGATTGGGAATGGGGGAGGTGGAGTGGATGATTGGGAATGGGGGGTTGGGGGATGATTGGGAATGGGGAGGGTGGGGGGGGGATGATTGGGAATGGGGGGGGTTGGGGGGATGATTGGGAATGGGGGGGTTGGGGGGGATGATTGGGAATGGGGGGGTGGGGGTGGATGATTGGGACATGGGGAGTTGGGGGGGATGATTGGGAATGGGGGGGGTTGGGGGGGATGATTGGGAATGGGTGGGGGGTTGGGGGGATGATTGGGATGGGGGTGGGGGGATGATTGGGAATGGGGGGGTGGGGGGGATGATTGGGAATGGCGGGGGGTTGGGGGGGGATGATTGGGAATGGGGGGGGTTGGGGGGATGATTGGGAATGGGGTGGGTTGGGGATAATTGGGAATGGGGGGGTGGGGGTGATGATTGGGAATGGGGGGTTGGGGGGGATGATTGGGAATGGGAGGGGGTTGGGGGGGATGACTGGGAATGGGGAGGTGGGGGGGATGATTGGGAATGGGGGGGTGGGGGGAATGATTGGGAATGGGGGGGGGATGATTGGGATGGGGGGGGGGTTGGGGGGGGGATGATTGGGGAATGGGGGGGATGATTGGGAATGGGGGGGTTGGGGAGGATGATTGGGAATGGGGAGGTTGGGGGGGATGATTGGGAATGGGGGGGATGATTGGGAATGGGGGGGATGATTGGGAATGGGGGGTTTGGGGGGGATGATTGGGAATGGGGGATGATTGGGAATGGGGGGGTTGGGGGGGATGATTGGGAATGGGGGGGTTGGGGAATGTGGGGAGTTGGGGGGGGATGATTGGGACTGGGGGGGTTGGGGGGGATGATTGGGAATGGGGGGTTGGGGGGGATGATTGGGGAATGGAGGGTTTGGGGGGGGATGATTGGGAATGGGGGGGGTTGGGAATGTGGGGAGTTGGGGGGGGGATGATGGGGACTGGGGGGGTTGGGGGGGATGATTGGGAATGGGGGGTTTGGGGGGGATGATTGGGAATGGGGGGATGATTGGAAATGGGGGGGTTTGGGGGGGGATGATTGGGAATGGGGGGTTGGGGGGGGATGATTGGGAATGGGGGGGTTTGGGGGGGGATGATTGGGAATGGGGGGATGATTGGAAATGGGGGGTTTGGGGGGGGATGATTGGGAATGGGGGGGTTGGGGGGGATGATTGGGAATGGGGGGTTGGGGGGGATGATTGGGACTGGGGGGGGGGGGGATGATTGGGAATGGGGGGGGATGATTGGGACTGGGGGGGGGGGGATGATTGGGAATGGGGGGGGGGGGGGGGATGATTGGGAATGGGGGAGTTGGGAATGTGGGGGTTGGGGGGGGATGATTGGGAATGGGGGGGGGTTGGGGGGGTTGGGAATGGGGGGGGATGATTGGGGAAATGGGGGATGATTGGGAATGGGGGGGGTTGGGAATGTGGGGAGTTGGGGGGGATGATTGGGACTGGGGGGGGGGATGGGAATATCCCACTCTTACCCCCTCTATGGGAGGGGAGGGGGTAACCTGCAGAACATTCCAGAAGCTTCCAGTAATTTCCAAAGAACCAGCCCCCTCCCTGCCCCCTGGCGTTAATCGAGCCCCAGGCTTCACCCAGGCAGCTAGGCCTCACTGGAGGAGCCTGACCAGCACCCCACCCACCATATATATTTATATATAATGTATATAATGTATATGTTAACAACATATATAATATCCCCTCCCCCCCCACCAATCCCTCCACCCCCCCCTCACCGCCAATTCCTTCTCCCTTTCTCTCACCAGCACCAGCGCCTCCATCTTGGCTGCCCCTGTCGACGTGGAGCGGCCAGGCCTGTCAATCAAAGCCAGGGCCCCGCCCCCTCCCCGGCCGGACAGGCCAATCAGAGGGCCGGGACCCGCCGCCCTGACCCCGCCCCCCGCCCCCTCCGCCCTGCCCCCCCTACCCCCCACCCCCACCAGCGGACGGCCGGGTCGGACCAATCAGCGCTCGGGGAAGCCCCGGGCCCCGCCTACCCGCCCCACCGCATCATCAAAGGTCCGCCTCACCCGCCACTGCCGAGCCAACCAATCGCCGACGACGGGGCGGCTGTCAATCAGAGGGGTCCCGCCCTCTCCTCCCCGGCAGCCTTAAACGGTCACCCTCCCCCTCCCCCCCCCCCCCCCCCAGGATTCCAAGCCAATCGTCGACGGGGATATGGCTCACTCAGAAGGCCCCGCCCACCGCTCAATGCGTCATAATGAGTAGGTGGGCCCCCCAGACGCTAAGCCATTCATCGACCGTGCCCACACCCCCTCATCGTAACGTCATACCGGATAGACAGGATGGGCAGCCAATCCACGACGTGCTCTTGGTCCCCGCCCTTTCTCCACCCAACCTGCAGTCTGACCAATAAGCGCCCGGGAGCCGTCCGTCGGCCGCGCAGAACCCCCGCCCAACCATTAACGTCATAAAGCAGAGGAGGACCCCCAGGACAGCAAGCCAATCACCGACGGGAAGGGTAGCTGCCATTCAGGAGGCCCCGCCTAATCCCCATCCTCCCCCCCCCCGGTCCGGACGTCATCAAGAATAGGCGGGCCCCATGGGACGTCCAGCCAATCGGCGACGGGTAGCTCGGTGCCAGCCATGGGGAACCCGCCCCAGATCGGCCCGACTTCCAGACCGACCAATCACCACCAGGGAGACGGCTGTCAATCGAGTTGAGGCCCCGCCCAACCAAGCAGCTCAAAAGCACAGGCGGGACACGGGGCGTCCGGCCAATCAGCGAGATGAAGTCTCATGTCAGTCAAACAAAAGCCCCGCCCTTCTGCTTGTCCATCTCAGCCGCCGCAACCGGAGCCAATCCTCGACGCGCTGGGGATATCAATCAAGTGGGAGCTCCGCCCTCCACCATGGGCGCCATAACAGGCAGACCGGCCCCGCCCCTTCTCACAGGCCAACCATCATCAAGGGCCAGACGGGCCACGCCCCCGCAGGTCACCACGACAACGCTGGTTATCAATCAATTTACACCATTGTGCCGTCTTTTTCGATCCCCTCCTATCATCGTGCAGGATGGGCCCAAGAGCCCCGCCCTCACGCCGTCAATCAGGCTCAGCGACGGCTCCCATTGGCTGTGCCGCGGAAAGGGGCGGGTACTGGTCTCCTGATTGGCCCGGGTGGAAGTGCCAATGCCGCCCTCCCGGGGTGGGGGGGCGGGGGGAGGAGGCCGTTCAGCCCATCGAGCTGGTTGCTTTGCAGCAGGAAGAGGCCATTCAGTCGATCCAAACTATTAGATAGGGATAGCAGGAGGCCATTCAGGCCATCCAAGCTCTTATAGGGACAGCATGTGGCCACTCAGCCCATCCAAGCTCTTATGGCGACAGCAGGAGGCCATTCAACCCACCTCGTCTATTGAAGGGACAGTATGTGGCCACTCAGCCCATCCAAACTTTTATAGGGACAGCAGGAGGCCATTCAGGCCATCCAAGCTCTTATAGGGACAGGGGGAGACCATTCATCCCATATAAACGCTTAAATAGGGACAGCAGGAGGCCATACAGCCCACCAAGTCTATTAAAGGGACAGTATGTGGCCACTCAGCCCATCCAACCTCTTACAAGGACAGCAGAAGGCCACTCAGGCCATCCAAGCTCTTAAAGGGACAGGAGGAGGACATTCATCCCATATAAACTATTAGATAGGGACAACAGGAGGCCATTCAGCTCATCCAAGCTCTTACAGGGACAGCAGCAGGCCATTCAGCCCACCCAGACTACGAGGGGGACAGCATCCGGGCGTTCAGCCCACCCAAGCTCTTTAAGGGACAGCAGGAGGCCATTCAGCCCATCAAAGCTCTCATGGGGACAGGAGGAGGCCATTCAGCCCATATAAACTATTAGACAGGGACCACAGGAGGCCATTCAGCCCATCCAAGCTCTTATAGGGACAGCAGGAGGCCATTCAGCCCATATAAACTATTAGACAGGGACAGCAGGAGGCCATTCAGCCCATCCAAGCTCTTATAGGGACAGCAGGAGGCCATTCAGTCATTTCCATTAACGATCTAGACGTGAATATAGGAGGTAGGATCAGTCAGTATTCAGATGACCCGCAAATTGGTGGTGTCGTAAATAGTGAGGTGGAAAGCCTTAGGTTACAGGGACGATAGAGTTGGGCTGCTAAGATGGGCAGAGCAGTGGCAAATGGAACTTAATCCCGAGAAGTGTGAGGTGATGCATTTCGGGAGGACTAACAAGGGCAAGGGAATACACAGGAACCTGGGAAGTACAGAGGATCAGAGGGACCTTGGTGGACATGTCCATAGATCCCCTGAAGGCAGCATCGCAGGCAGATAAGGTGGTTAAGGAGGCAGGTGGGATCCATGCCTTTATTAGCCGAGGCGTAGAATATAAGAGCGGGGGGGTGGGGGGGGGGGGGGGTGGGGGGGCGGTGGGGGGGTTTATGCTGGGAGCTGTATAGAACATTAGGCCACAGCTGGAGTTCTGGTCGCCACACTATAGGAGGGATGGGATTGCACTGGAGGGGTTGCGGAGGAGATTCACCAGGATGTTGCCCGGGCTGGAGCGGTTTCAGCTACGAAGAGAGACTGGATAGGCTGGGGTTGTTTTCCTTGGAGCAGAGAAGGCTGAGGGAGGGGGGACCTGATAGAGATATAGAAAATTATGAGGGGCGTAGATAGGGAGAAACATTTCCCCTTAGCCGAGGTGTCAATCGCCAGGGGGCATGGATTTAAGGTAAGGGGAGGGAGGCTTAGAGGAGATTTCAATCCCACCTTCCGGCTCCTGGTCTGTAGCCTCGCAGGTTAACAGCATTTCAGGTGCAGATCCAGGCCCCCTGCTAAATGCGTTGAGCATTTCAGCCTCAACCCTCAACTCAGGCAGTGAGGTGGTTGGAATCGGGAACTCGCTGCCAGAGGGGGCAGGAACCCTCACAACATTTAAGAAGTATTTGGACGAGCACTCGAAACTCTAGCATACAGGGCTACGGGCCAAGTGCTGGAAAATGGGATTAGAACAGATAGGGGCTTGGTGACCAGCACCGACACAATGGGCCGAAGGGCCTGTTTCTCTACGGTAGAACTCTATGACTCGGTGAGCCCATCCAACCTATTAGATAGGGACAGCAGGAGGCCATTCAGCCCACCCACGCTATTACAGGGACAGCATCCAAAGCCATTCAACCCCTCCAAGTATCACAGGGACAGGAGGAGGGCAGTCAGCCCATCCAAACCCTTATAGGATCAGGAGGCCATTCAGCCCATCGGAGGCCGTTCAGCCCATTCATCTCAACTCTGACACGGGGACAAAGAGGAGGCCATTCGATGTCGCCTAGGACTTGAAAATTGTCGCTCAGTGGAGAGGTTGGACACGCCAAGGTTGCTTTCCCTGAGAACAGAGGGAGCTGAGGGGCTGACCTAACTGAGGGTGCACAAAGTTATGAGGGACCGAGATAGGGTGGGCGGGAAAGACTTGTTCCGCCCCCCTCTGAGCTGAGGGGGTCAGTTACCAAGAGGCACGGATTTGAGGTGACTGCCAGAAGGATTAGAGGGGACGTGAAAAAAAGAATCTTGACCCAGAGGGGTCTGGAATTCACTGCCTGAGTTGAGGGTTGAGGCTGAAATGCTCAACGCATTTAGCAGGGGGCCTGGATCTGCACCTGAAATGCTGCTAACCTCCGAGGCTACAGACCAGGGGCCGGAAGGTGGGATTGAAACGAGCAGCTAGTTTCTGTTAGGCAGCACGGACACGAAGGGCTGAATGGCCTCTCCCTGCACCCTGACGCTTCTGTGGTTCTACTCAGCTTATCCAGGCTCTTAGGGCAACAGGAGGAGGCCATTCAGCCCATCCAAACTCATATAGGGACAGGAAGAGCCCATTCTGCCCATCCATGCTCTCATAGGGACAGGAGGGGTGACTGGTGTCTCTCAGTCCCTTCTCCAGGAGATATCTGTACACTGACTGGTGTCTCTCAGTCCCCTCTCTCTCTCTCAGGGAGATATCTGTACACTGACTGGTGTCTCTCAGTCCCCTCTCTCTCAGGGAGATATCTGTACACTGACTGGTGTCTCTCAGTCCCCTCTCTCTCTCAGGGAGATATCTGTACACTGACTGGTGTCTCTCAGTCCCTCTCTCTCTCAGGGAGATATCTGTACACTGACTGGTGTCTCTCAGTCCCTCTCTCTCTCTCAGGGAGATATCTGTACACTGACTGGTGTCTCTCAGTCCCCTCTCTCTCTCAGGGAGATATCTGTACACTGACTGGTGTCTCTCAGTCCCCTCTCTCTCTCAGGGAGATATCTGTACACTGACTGGTGTCTCTCAGTCCCCTCTCTCTCTCAGGGAGATATCTGTACACTGACTGGTGTCTCTCAGTCTCTCTCTCTCTCAGGGAGATATCTGTACACTGACTGGTGTCTCTCAGTCCCCTTCTCTCTCTCAGAGAGATATCTGTACACTGACTGGTGTCTCTCAGTCCCTCTCTCTCTCAGGGAGATATCTGTACACTGACTTGTGTCTCTCAGTCCCCTCTCTCTCAGGGAGATATCTGTACACTGACTGGTGTCTCTCAGTCCCTCTCTCTCTCTCAGGGAGATATCTGTACACTGACTGGTGTCTCTCAGTCCCTCTCTCTCTCTCAGGGAGATATCTGTACACTGACTGGTGTCTCTCAGTCCCCTCTCTCTCAGGGAGATATCTGTACACTGACTGGTATCTCTCAGTCCCTCTCTCTCTCAGGGAGATATCTGTACATTGACTGGTGTCTCTCAGTCCCTCTCTCTCTCAGGGAGATATCTGTATACTGACTGGTATCTCTGAATCCCTCTCTCTCAGGGAGATATCTGTACAATGACTGGTGTCTCTCAGTCCCCTCTCTCTCAGGGAGATATCTGTACACTGACTGGTGTCTCTCAGTCCCTCTCTCTCTCTCAGGGAGATATCTTTACACTGACTGATGTCTCTCAGTCCCCTCTCTCTCAGGGAGATATCTGTACACTGACTGGTGTCCCTCAGTCCCTCTCTCTCAGGGAGATATCTGTACACTGACTGGTATCTCTCAGTCCCCTCTCTCTCAGGGAGATATCTGTACACTGACTGGTGTCTCTCAGTCCCTCTCTCTCAGGGAGATATCTGTGCACTGACTGGTGTCTCTCAGTCCCCTCTCTCTCTCAGGGAGATATCTGTACACTGACTGGTGTCTCTCAGTCCCTCTCTCTCAGGGAGATATCTGTACACTGACTGGTGTCTCTCAGTCCCTCTCTCTCAGGGAGATATCTGCACACTGACTGGTGTCTCTCAGTCCCCTCTCTCTCAGGGAGATATCTGTACACTGACTGGTGTCTCTCAGTCCCCTCTCTCTCTCAGGGAGATATCTGTACACTGACTGGTGTCTCTCAGTCCCTCTCTCTCTCGGGGAGATATCTGTACACTGACTGGTGTCTCTCAGTCCCTCTCTCTCTCTCAGGGAGATATCTGTACACTGACTGGTGTCTCTCAGTCCCCTCTCTCTCTCAGGGAGATATCTGTACACTAACTGGTGTCTCTCAGTCCCCTCTCTCTCTCAGGGAGATATCTGTACACTGACTGGTGTCTCTCAGTCCCCTCTCTCTCTCAGGGAGATATCTGTACACTGACTGGTGTCTCTCAGTCTCTCTCTCTCTCAGGGAGATATCTGTACACTGACTGGTGTCTCTCAGTCCCCTTCTCTCTCTCAGAGAGATATCTGTACACTAACTGGTGTCTCTCAGTCCCTCTCTCTCTCAGGGAGATATCTGTACACTGACTTGTGTCTCTCAGTCCCCTCTCTCTCAGGGAGATATCTGTACACTGACTGGTGTCTCTCAGTCCCTCTCTCTCTCTCAGGGAGATATCTGTACACTGACTGGTGTCTCTCAGTCCCCTCTCTCTCAGGGAGATATCTGTACACTGACTGGTATCTCTCAGTCCCTCTCTCTCTCAGGGAGATATCTGTACATTGACTGGTGTCTCTCAGTCCCTCTCTCTCTCAGGGAGATATCTGTATACTGACTGGTATCTCTGAATCCCTCTCTCTCAGGGAGATATCTGTACAATGACTGGTGTCTCTCAGTCCCCTCTCTCTCAGGGAGATATCTGTACACTGACTGGTGTCTCTCAGTCCCTCTCTCTCTCTCAGGGAGATATCTGTACACTGACTGGTGTCTCTCAGTCCCCTCTCTCTCAGGGAGATATCTGTACACTGACTGGTGTCTCTCAGTCCCCTCTCTCTCAGGGAGATATCTGTACACTGACTGGTGTCTCTCAGTCCCCCCTCTCTCAGGGAGATATCTGTACACTGACTGGTGTCTCTCAGTCCCCTCTCTCTCAGGGAGATATCTGTACACTGACTGGTGTCTCTCAGTCCCCTCTCTCTCAGGGTGATATCTGTACACTGACTGGTGTCTCTCAGTCCCCTCTCTCTCAGGGAGATATCTGTACACTGACTGGTGTCTCTCAGTCCCCTCTCTCTCAGGGAGATATCTGTACACTGACTGGTGTCTCTCAGTCCCCTCTCTCTCAGGGAGATATCTGTACACTGACTGGTGTCTCTCAGTCCCCCCTCCTCTCGCTCTCTCTCTGAGAGATATCTGTACACTGACTGGTGTCTCTCAGTCCTCTCTCTCTCTCTCTCTCTCTGAGAGATATCTGTACGCTAATGTTTTTTTTAATTGATTCTCCTATTATTTCCACGTATATTGTTTGCAGAATGTCCTATTGCCCCACAGTTGAGGTTGTTTTTGCCTGGGCTCAGTTATCAAGATAATGTGTGGTTTTCCGCTACAGAGAATTCATTTCATAACTTGTAGGATGTTTAACAGACTTTAACTAACCGTATTTCACAATTATGGGAAGTGAAGCCTGTTCAGATATGAGCATGGAATGTAAGTGGCCTCTCCCCCTCTTCACGGATTGGTGGGAATGTGACTGCCCACCCAGGGTCACCATGGACCTGGGGATGGTGGGCTGCGTTGTAGAGTGGGGAATGCAGGAGATACAAAGCACGTCTCTGGGCGAGAAACTCAATGCAGAAGACGACCAGATTATTGGTAGTCAGTCGCCTTGATCAATAATTTCTGCTTCTCCACAATTGAAAGAAAACACATTGTGAAGTGTGCAAGGAGGTTAAATTAAAAGAAAACCCTGTTACTCAAGTCCCGAACCTTAAGGGCACTCAAATTACACTTCATCCAGGTTGGACTGGCCTGTGGGTAGAGAGATGTTTTGGGTTGGGATGAGTTGGGTTGTGTTGGGTGTAGTTATTGAACTGAACTGAGTTGGGATGAGTTGGGTTGTGTTGGGTTAGTTAGTTGAACTGAACTGGGTTGGGATGAGTTGGGTTGTGTTGGGTGTAGTTATTGAACTGAACTGGGTTGGGATGAGTTGGGTTGTGTTGGGTGTAGTTATTTAACTGAACTGGGTTGGGATGAGTTGGGTTGTGATGGGTGTAGTTAGTTGAACTGAACTGGGTTGGGATGAGTTGGGTTGTGTTGGGTTAGTTAGTTGAACTGAACTGGGTTGGGATGAGTTGGGTTGTGTTGGGTTAGTTAGTTGAACTGAACTGGGTTGGGATGAGTTGGGTTGTGTTGGGTTAGTTAATTGAACGGAACTGGGTTGGGATGAGTTGGGTTGTGTTGGGTTAGTTAGTTGAACGGAACTGGGTTGGGATGAGTTGGGTTGTGTTAGGTGTAGTTAGTTGAACTGAACTGGGTTGGGATGAGTTGGGTTCTGTTGGGTGTAGATGATGGAACTGAACTGGGTTGGGATGAATTGCGTTGTGTTGGGTGTAGTTAGTTGAACTGAACTGGGGTGGATGAACTGGGTTGTGCTGAGTGTAGTTATTGAATTGAACTGGGTTGGGATGAGTTGGGTTGTGTTGGGTTAGTTAGTTGAACTGAACTAGGTTGGGATGAGTTGGGTTGTGTTGGGTTAGTTAGTTGAACGGAACTGGGTTGGGATGAGTTGGGTTGTGTTGGGTGTAGTTATTGAACTGAACTGGGTTGGGATGAGTTGGGTTGTGTTGGGTGTAGTTATTGAACTGAACTGGGTTGGGATGAGTTGGGTTGTCTTGGGTGTAGTTATTGAACTGAACTGGGTTGGGATGAACTGTGTTGTGCTGAGTGTATCTAGTTGAACTGAACTGGGTTGGGATGAGTTGGGTTTGTGTTGGGTGTAGTTAGTTGAACTGAACTGGGTTGGGATGAGTTGGGTTGTGTTGGGTGTAGTTACTGAACTGAACTGGGTTGGGATGAGTTGGGTTGTGTTGGGTGTAGTTATTGAACTAAATTGGTTTGGGATGAGTTGGGTTGTGTTGGGCGTAGTTAGTTGAACTAAACTGATTTGGGATGAACTGGGTTGTGTTGGGTGTACTTAGTTGAACTGAACTGGGTTGGGATGAGTTGGGTTCTGTTGGGTGTAGATGGTGGAACTGAACTAGGTTGGGATGAGTTGGGTTGTGTTGGGTGTAGTTATTGAACTAAACTGGGTTGGGATGAGTTGGGTTGTGCTGGGCATAGTTGGTTGAACTGTACTGGGTAGGGATGAACTGGGTTGTGTTTGGTGTAGTTATTGAACTGAACTGGGGTGGGATGAACTAGGTTGTGCTGAGTGTAGTTAGTTGAACTGAACTGGGTTGGGATGAGCTGGGTTGTATTGGGTGTAGTTATTGAACTGAACTGGGTTGGGATGAACTGGGTTGTATTGGGTGTAGTTGAACTGAACTGAGGTGGGATGTACTGTGTTGTGCTGAGTGTATCTAGTTGAACTGAACTGGGTTGTGATGAGTTGGGTTGTGTTGGGTGTAGTTATTGAACTGAACTGGGTTGGGATGAGTTGGGTTGTGTTGCGTATAGTTAGTTGAACTGAACTGGGTTGGGATGAGTTGGGTTGTGTTGGGTATAGTTAGTTGAACTAAACTGATTTGGGATGAACTGGGTTGTGTTGGGTGTAGTTAGTTGAACTGAACTGGGTTTGGATGAGTTGGGTTGTGCTGAGTGTAGTTAGTTGAACTGAACTGGGTTGGGATGAGTTGGGTTGTGTTGGGTGTAGTTATTGAACTGAACTAGGTTGGGATGAGTTGGGTTGTGCTGGGTGTAGTTATTGAACTGAACTGGGTTGGGATGAGTTGGGTTGTGTTGCGTGTAGTTAGTTGAACTGAACTGGGTTGGGATGAGTTGGGTTGTGTTGGGTGTAGTTATTGAACTGAACTGGGTTGGGATGAGTTGGGTTGTGTTGGGTGTAGTTAGTGGAACTGAACTGGCTTGGGATGAACTGGGTTGTGTTGGGTGTAGTTAGTGGAACTGAACTGGGTTGGGATGAGTTGGGTGTAGTTATTGAACTGAACTGGGTTGGGATGAACTGGGTTGTGTTGGGTGTAGTTAGTGGAACTGAACTGGGTTGGGATGAACTGAGTTGTATTGGGTGTAGTTGAACTGAACTGAGTTGGGATGAACTGTGTTATGCTGAGTGTATCTAGTTGAACTGAACTAGGTTGGGATGAGTTGGGTTTGTGTTGGGTGTAGTTATTGAACTGAACTGGGTTGGGATGAGTTGGGTTGTGATGGGTGTAGTTATTGAACTGAACTGGGTTGGGATGAGTTGGGTTGTGTTGGGCGTAGTTAGTTGAACTGAACTGATTTGGGATGAACTGGGTTGTGTTGGGTGTAGTTAGTTGAACTGAACTGGGTTGGATGAGTTGGGTTGTGTTGGGTGTAGATGGTGGAACTGAACTGGGTTGGGATGAGTTGGGTTATGTCGAGTGTAGTTATTGAACTGAACTGGGGTGGGATGAGTTGGATTGTGTCGGGCGTAGTTAGTTGAACTGAACTGGGGTGGGATGAACTGGGTTGTGCTGAGTGTAGTTAAGTGAAACTGAACTGGGTTGGGATGAGTTGGGTTGTGTTGGGTGTAGATGATGGAACTGAACTGGGTTGGGATGAGTTGGGTTGTGTTGGGTGTAGTTATTGAACTGAACTGGGTTGGGATGAGTTGGGTTGTGTTGGGTGTAGTTAGTTGGGATTGGGTTTGTATGGTTTGGTTTGGGTTGTGATGGGTTTAACAGGTTGTATTTGGGTTGTGACGGGTTTAATGGTCTCGGGAGTTTTGGGGTGTGCTGTTTTGGGATTGTTTGTGTTGTGATGGGTTTAATGGGGTTGTGCTTGGGTTGAGATGGGATGGTTTGTGTTGGGATGGGTTTGATGGGGTTGTGATGTTTTGGGGTGTGTTGTTGGTTTGGTTTGGGTTTATATGGTTTGGTTGGGTTGAGATTGGTTTACTGGGTTGTGTTTGGGTTGAGATGGGTTTAATGGGGTTATGTTTGGGTTGAGGTGGGATGGTTTGTGTTGTGGTGGGTTTAATGGGTTGTGTTTGGGTTGAGATGGGTTGTGATTGGTTTAATGAGGTCGGTAGTTTTTGGGGTGTGTTGTTTTGGGATGGTTTGTGTTGGGTTGGTATGGTTTGTGTTGTGTTGATATTATGTTGGTTGTGTTTTTAGGGTGGTTTGGGTTGGGTTGGTACATTTTGAGTTGGGCTGAGATGAGTTTAAGTGGGGTGGGATTTTTCAGGTTATATTCTGACATTTTGGGTTGGTTTGGTTTGGATTGGGTTTAAATTGGTTTGAGTTGGGTTGAATTGGTTTGGGTTGAGTTGGTTTGGTTTGGGTAGAACTGAGTTGAGTTGAGTTGAGCTGAGTTTGTTAGGGTTGGGTTGTTTGCTTTGGATTGGATTGGGTTTGGTTGGGTTGAGTTGGTTTGGTTTAGTTTGGGTTGAGTTGGTTTGGTTTAGTTTGGGTTAAGTTGGTTTGGTTTAGTTTGGGTTAAGTTGGTTTGGTTTAGTTTGGGTTGAGTTGGTTTGGGTTGGGTTGAGTTGGTTTTGTTAGGTTTGAGTTGGTTTTGGATAGGTTTGGGTTGGGTTGGTTTGGGTTGAGTTGATTTGGGTTGGGTTGGGTTGGATTGAGTTGGGTTGGGTTGGGTTGAGTTGGTTTTGTTAGGGTTGGGTTAGTTTTGGATAGGTTTGGGTTGGGTTGGTTTGGTTGAGTTGGTTTAGGTTGGGTTGGGTTGAGTTGGTTTGGGTTGGGTTGAGTTGAGTTATTTTGATATGGTTTGAATGAGTTGGTTTGAGTGGGGTTGGGTTGAATTGGGTTGGGTTGAGTTGGTTTGAATGAGTTGGTTTGTGTTGGGTTGGGTTGAGTTGGTTTGAATGAGTTGGTTTGGGTTGGGTTGAGTTGATTTGGGTTGGGTTGGATTGAGTTGAGTTGGATTAGGTTGAGTTGGTTTGGGTTGGGTTGAGTTGAATTATTTTGATGTGGTTTGAATGAGTTGGTTTGGGTTTGGATGGCGTTGGGTTGAGTTGGTTTGAATGAGTTGGTTTGGGGTTGGGTTGGGTTGAGTTGGGTTGAGTTGGTTTGAATGAGTTGGGTTGAGTTGGGTTGGGTTGGGTTTGTTTGAATGAGTTGGGTTGAGTTGGGTTGGGTTGAGTTGGATTGAATGAGTTGGTTTGTGTTGGGTTGGGTTGGGTTGAGTTGGTTTGAATGAGTTGGTTTGGGTTGGGTTGGCCTGTGTCTGGCTATATTAGTTCGGTTTGGATTGGTTTGTTTTGGGTTGAGTTGGGTTGGTTTGGGTTGGGTTGAGATGGGCTGAGTTGAGTTGGTTTATCTTGGTTTGGTTTGAGTGAGTTGGTTTGGGTTGGGTTGGGTTGAGCTGGGTTAAGTTGGGTTGGATTGAGTTGGGCTGGGTTGGTTTAGTTAGGGTTGGTTTGAGTTTGTTGTGGATGTCTATAAAGCCCTTCCTGTTGTATTGAAACTAACTGGTACACAGGCAATCACACCACGCCTGAGACTGTTCATCAGTTTCCTCACCCTCCCTCCGTTTCATAGTACACGTTGAGGGAACAGAGTGAAGATATAATAATAACGAAAATACTACACCCTGGTAGGCTGACAATCTTATTTAAATACATTTGTTGGAGGATCATTTTTGTAAAATTGTTCTGCCCCAGAGTCTGTTGGAGCCTGTGGTAAATGGGTTTAACAGCTCCAGGATCAGCAGCAATAGCTTGACATCCATGCTTTTATCTCCTTGCTAACACATGCTTAGACGGGGTGGAGAGCAGAGAGGGGGACAGGGGGGAGGGGGGGGGGCGGAGAGGTGGAAGGAGAGAGGAGAAAATAGGAGGGAGAGGGGGAGGAGGGACCAGAGGGAAAAGGAGAGGAAGTGGAGGAGAGAGGAGGGGGGGAGAGGGAGAGGGGAAAAGGAGGGAAAGGGGAGGGGAGAGGTGGAGAGAGGAGGCGGGGAGAGGGATGAAAGAGAGGGGAGAGGCAGAGAGGGGAGAGGGAGAGGATAGGCGAGGAGGAGATGGGAGGAGGGGAGAGGGAGAGGGAGGGGAGAGTGGGAGGATAGGAGAGGAGGAGATGGGAGGAGGGGAGAGGGAGAGGGAGGGGAGAGAGTGGGAGGATAGGAGAGGAGGAGATAGGAGGAGGGGAGAGGGAGAGGGAGAGGGGAGGGAGGGGAGTGGTAGAGAAGAGAGGGGGAAGGGGGCGAGGGAGAGGAGGGGTTGAGAGAGAGGAAAGTTGGGGGAGAAAGGAGACAGGAGAGGGGGGAGAGAGGGGGGGGAGGGGAGAGGTAGGGGGAAATTTAAGGAGGAGATTGGCAGATTTTTAATTAGTAACGGGTTGAAAGATTATGGGGAGAGGGCGGGAAATTGGAGTTGAGGCCGACATGGGATCGGACATGATCGTAATGAATGGCGGGGCAGGCTCGAGGGGCTGAACTGCCCACTCCTGCTCCTAGTTCTTACGTTCTTGTGAAAAGGGGAGAAGGAGGGGATGGGAGAGGGGAGGAGGGAAGGGGGGATGGGGGAGGGGAGGAGGGTAAAGGAGAGACTAAAGGGAGGGGAAGGGGATAGGATAGGAGAGAAGAGTGAGGGGAGTGGAGAGGAGGAGGGGAGCGGAGAGAGGAAAGGGAGGGGGAAGGGAGGGGATAGGAGAGAAGGGGAGAGGGAGAGTGAGGGGAGTGGGGAGGGGAGGGGGGTGAGGGGACAGAAGAGTAAGGGGGAAGGGGAGGATGAGGATAGGAAAGAAAGGGAGTGGGATATTGAGTGAGAGAGGAGAAGGGTAGAGAGAGAGGAAGGGGAGGGGAAAGGAGAGGAGGGGAGAGGGGAGAGTGGGTGAAGTGGAGAGGGGAGGAGGGGAGGGGAGAGAAGGAGGGGAGGGGAGAGGTGAAGGGAGAGGGGAGAGGGAGAAGATAGGGCAGAACGGGGGTAGAATAGAGGGGGGGAGTAGAGAGGAGGAGGGGGAGAGAGGGAGAGGGGAGGAGGGAAGGGGAGGGGGATAGTGGAGGAGTGGAGACGGGAGGAGGGAAGGGGAGAGGAATATTTGGGGCAGTGGAGAAGGGAGGAGGGAGATGGAAGGGGAGGGGAGAGAGGATAGGAGGGAAGGGGAGGGGGATAGTGCGGTGAGCGGAGAGGGGAGGAGGGGGGTGGAAGGGGAGGGAGAGGGGAGGAGGGAAGGGGAGGGGGATAGTGAGGGGAGGGGAGAGGGGAGGAGGGGGTGGAATGAGAGGGAGAGGGGAGGAGGGAAGGGGAGGGGGATAGTGCGGTGAGCAGAGAGGGGAGGAGGGGGGTGGAAGGGGAGGGAGAAGGGAGGAGGGAAGGGGAAGGGGATAGTGAGGGGAGGGGAGAGGGGAGGAAGAGGGTGGAAGGGGAGGGGAGTGGGGAGGAGGGAAGGGGAGGGGGATAGTGGGGGGGAGGGGAGAGGGGAGGAGGGGAGGGGAAGGGGAGGGAGAGGGGAGGAGGGAAGGGGAGGGGGATAGTGGGGGGGAGGGAGAGGGGAGGAGGGAAGGGGAGGGGGATAGTGAGGGGAGGGGAGAGGGGAGGAGGGGGAGGGGATGGAGAAGGGAGGAGGGAAGGGGGGATGGGGGAGGGAAGGGGAGAGAGAGGGGAGGAGCGAAGGGGAGGGGGATAGTGGGGGGGAGGGAGAGGGGAGGAGGGAAGGGGCGGGGGATAGTGGGGGAGGGAGAGGGGAGGGGAGAGAGGGAAGGGGAGGGAGAGGGGAGGAGGGAAGGGGCGGGGGATAGTGGGGGGAGGGAGAGGGGAGGGGGAGAGGGAAGGGGAGGGAGAGGGGAGGAGGGAAGGGGGGATGGGGGAGGGAATGGGGAGAGAGAGGGGAGGAGGGAAGGGGAGGGGGATAGTGGGGGGAGGGAGAGGGGAGGGGGGAGAGGGAAGGGGAGGGAGAGGGGAGGAGGGAAGGGGGGATGGGGGGAGGGAATGGGAGAGAGAGAGGGGAGGAGGGAAGGGGAGGGGGATAGTGGGGGGAGGGAGAGGGGATGAGGGAAGGGGAGGTGGAGGGAGAGGGGAGGAGGGAAGGGGAGAGGGATAGTGAGGGGAGTGGAGAGGGGATGAGGGGAGGGGAAGGGGAGGGGAGGGAGAGGGGAGGAGGGACAGGGAGGGGGATAGGGGAGGGATAGGGGATGAGGGGAGGGGAAGGGGAGGGAGAGGGGAGGAGGGAAGGGGTGGGGGATAGTGGGGGAGGGAGAGGGGAGGAGGGAAGGGGAGGGGGAGGGAGAGGGGAGGAGGGAAGGGGTGGGGGGATAGTGGGGCGAGGGAGAGGGGAGGAGGGAAGGGGGAGGGGGATAGAGGGGGGAGGGAGAGGGGATTTGGGAAAGGGAGGTGGAGGGAGAGGGGAGGAGGGAAGGTGAGGGGGATGGTGGGGGGAGGGGGAGAGGGGAGGAGAGAGAGGGGAGGAGGGGAGGGGAAGGGGATAGTGGGGGGAGGGAGAGGGGATGAGGGAAGGGGAGGTGGAGGGAGGGGGAGGAGGGAAGGGGAGGAGGGGGATAGTGGGGAGAGGGGAGAGGGGATGAGGGAAGGGGAGGTGGAGGGACAGGGGAGGAGGGAAGGGGAGGAGGGGGATAGTGGGGGGAGGGAGAGGGAATGAGGGAAGGGGAGGTGGAGGGAGAGGGGATGAGGGAAGGGGAGATGGAGGGAGAGGGGAGGAGGGAAGGGGAGGTGGAGGGAGAGGGGAGGAGGGAAGGGGAGGAGGGGGATAGTGGGGGAGGGAGAGGGAATGAGGGAAGGGGAGGAGGTTGGATAGTGGGGGGAGGGAGAGGGGATGAGGGAAGGGGAGGTCGAGGGAGAGGGGATGAGGGAAGGGGAGGTGGAGGGAGAGGGGAGGAGGGAAGGGGAGGTGGAGGGAGAGGGGAGGAGGGAAGGGGAGGTGGAGGGAGCGGTGATGAGGGAGAGGGGAGGAGGGAAGGGGAGGTGGAGGGAGTGGGGATAAGGGAAGGGGAGGTGGAGGGAGAGGGGAGGAGGGAAGAGGAGGTGGAGGGAGAGGGGATGAGGGAAGGGGAGGTGGAGGGAGAGGGGAGGAGGGAAGGGGAGGGGGAGAGAGAGTGGAGGAGGGAAGGGGAGGGGGAGGGAGAGGGGATGAGGGAAGGGGAGGGGGTGGGAGAGGGGAGGAGGGAAGGGGAGATGGAGGGAGAGGGGGATGAGGGAAGGGGAGGAGGAGGGAGAGGGGGAGGAGGGAAGGGGAGGTGGAGGGAGAGGGGAGGGGGAAGGGGAGGAGGGGGATTGGGGGGAGGGAGAGGGGATGAGGGAAGGGGAGGAGGGGGATAGTGGGGGGAGGGAGAGGGGATGAGGGAAGGGGAGGTGGAGGGAGAGGAGAGGAGGGAAGGGGAGGTGGAGGGAGAGGGGATGAGGGAGAGGGGAGGAGGGAAGGGGAGGTGGAGGGAGAGGGGATGAGGGGAAGGGGAGGTGGAGGGAGAGGGGAGGAGGGAAGGGGAGGGGGGAGGGAGAGGGGATGAAGGAAGGGGAGGGGGGAGGGAGAGGGGAGGAGGGAAGGGGAGGGGGAGGGAGAGGGGATGAGGGAAGGGGTGGGGGAGAGAGAGGGGAGGAGGGAAGGGGACGGGGTGGGAGAGGGGAGGAGGGATGGGGAGTGGGAGGGAGAGGGGATGAGGGAAGGGGAGGGGGAGGGAGAGGGGAGGAGGGAAGAGGAGGGGGGAGGGAGAGGGGAGGAGGGAAGGGGTGGGGGAAGGGAGAGGGGATGAGGGAAGGGGAGGTGGAGTAGGAGGGGAGGAGGGAAGGGGAGGTGGAGGGAGAGGGGATGAGGGAAGGGGAGGTGGAGGGAGAGGGGATGAGGGAAGGGAGGGAGAGGGAGAGGGGATGAGGGAAGGGGAGTTGGGGGAGAGGGGAGGAGGGAGGGGGAAGGGGAGGGGGAGGGAGAGGGGGATGAGGGAAGGGGAGGTGGAGGGAGAGGGGAAGAGGGAAGGGGAGGGGGAGGGAGAGGGGATGAGGGAAGGGGAGGGAGAGGGGGAGGAGGGGAAGGGGAGTTGGGGGGAGAGGGGAGGAGGGAAGGGGAGTTGGGGGAGAGGGGAGGAGGGAAGGGGAGTTGGGGGAGAGGGGGAGGAGGGAAGGGGAGGGGGATGATGGGGGGTAGTGGAGAGGGGAGGAGGGAGAGGGGAGGAGGGAAGGGGAGGGGGAGGGAGAGGGGAGGAGGGAAGGGGAGGGGGAGGGGAGAGGGGAGGAGGGAAGGGGAGGTGGAGGGAGAGGGGATGAGGGAAGGGGAGGGAGAGGGGAGGAGGGAAGGGGAGGGGGGAGGGGAGAGGGGGAGGAGGGAAGGGGAGGGGGGATGATGGGGGGTAGTGGAGAGGGGAGTTGGGGGAGAGGGGAGGAGGGAAGGGGGAGGGGGAGGGAAGGGGATGAGGGAAGGGGAGTTGGGGGGAGAGGGGATGAGGGAAGGGGAGGGGGAGGGGAGAGGGGAGGAGGGAAGGGGAGATGGAGGGAGGAGGGGATGAGGGAAGGGGAGTTGGGGGAGAGGGGAGGAGGGAAGGGGAGATGGAGGGAGAGGGGATGAGGGAAGGGGAGTTGTGGGGGAGAGGGGAGGAGGGAAGGGGAGGGGGAGGGAGAGGGGAGGAGGGAAGGGGAGGGAGAGGGACAGGGGATGAGAGAAGGGGAGGGGGAGGGAGAGGGGAGGAGGGGAAGGGGAGGGGGAGGGAGAGGGGATGAGGGAAGGGGAGGTGGAGGGAGAGGGGAGGAGGGAAGGGGAGGGGGAGGGGAAGGGGAGGAGGGAAGGGGAGGAGGGACGGGGAGGGGCGATGATGGGGGGTAGTGGAGAGGGGAGTTGGGGGAGAGGGCGAGGGAAGGGGAGGGGGAGGGAGAGGGGAGGAGGGAAGGGGAGGGGGAGGGAGAGGGGAGGAGGGAAGGGGAGGGGGAGGGAGAGGGGAGGAGGGACGGGGAGGGGGATGATGGGGGGTAGTGGCGAGGGGAGGAGGGAGAGGGGAGGAGGGACGGGGGAGGGGGATGATGGGGGGTAGTGCGGAGGGGAGGAGGGAGAGGGGAGGAGGGACGGGGAGGGGGATGATGGGGGGGTAGTGGAGAGGGGAGTTGGGGGAGAGGGCGAGGGAAGGGGAGGGGGAGGGAGAGGGGAGGAGGGAAGGGGAGGGGGATGATGGGGGGTAGTGGAGAGGGGAGGAGGGAAGGGGAGGGGGAGGGAGAGGGGAGGAGGGAGAGGTGAGGAGGGACGGGGAGGGGGATGATGGGGGGTAGTGGAGAGGGGAGTTGGGGGAGAGGGCGAGGGAAGGGGAGGTGGAGGGAGAGGGGGAGGAGGGAGAGGGGAGGGGGATGATGGGGGGGTAGTGGAGAGGGAGGAGGGGGAGAGGGGAGGGGGGATGATGGGGGGTAGTGGAGAGGGGAGTTGGGGGGAGAGGGGAGGAGGGAGAGGGGAGGAGGGACGGGGAGGGGGATGATGGGGGGGTAGTGGAGAGGGGGAGTTGGGGGGAGAGGGCGAGGGAAGGGGAGGAGGGACGGGGAGGGAGATGATGGGGGGTAGTGGAAGAGGGGAGTTGGGGGAGAGGGGAGGAGGGAGAGGGGAGGAGGGACGGGGAGGGGGATGATGGGGGGTAGTGGAGAGGGGGAGGAGGGGAGAGGGGAGGAGGGACGGGGAGGGGGATGATGGGGGGGTAGTGGAGAGGGGAGTTGGGGGAGAGGGCGAGGGAAGGGGAGGAGGGACGGGGAGGGAGATGATGGGGGGGTAGTGGAGAGGGGAGTTGGGGGAGAGGGGAGGAGGGAGAGGGGAGGAGGGACGGGGGAGGGGGATGATGGGGGGTAGTGGAGAGGGGGAGGAGGGAGAGGGGGAGGAGGGACGGGGAGGGGGATGATGGGGGGGTAGTGGAGAGGGAGAGTTGGGCGAGAGGGCGAGGGAAGGGGAGGGGGCTGTAGGAACAAACCCGACAGCTGTCGGCCGCTCTTGTTGACCTCGGTGCCGGTGTGAATCTCCTGGAAAAGGATGAGGTTGAGGGCGATTGTGGATTCATCCTGGACCTCCTCCTCCGGCGGGGGGGGGGGGGGGGCATGTTTAAATGACCAGATGTTGCTCCTTGGGTGAGGGAAGAGCCAGGGGCCAGCGGGAGTTTGACCCCTAACAGTGTAAGGTGATTCGTTTCAGGAGGAGGGACATGGGAGAGAGAGTAAAATAAGGGCGAGGGGGTGATAGGGAGGGTGGGTGTAGGAGCAGAGGGACCTGGGGGGGGTATCTGTGCGTCAATCACTGAGGGTGGACAGGATGGGTGGAGAGGGAGGGTTGAGAAAGCAGACAGGATCCTGGGCTTTATTCAGAGGTGTGGAGGTGGGATACAGAGTGTCAGAGCAGGGAGGCTAGACCGAACTTGTATAGGTCACTGGTTCAGTCTCAGCTGGAGGATTGTGTCCAGTTCTGGGCTCCACACTTTGGGAAGGATGTGGAGACACCGGAGAGGGTGCAGGCAAGATTCTCGAGGGTGGTCCCGGGGATGAGGGACTGCGGTTATGAAGATAAGATTGGAGAAGATGGGACTGTTCTCACTGGAGAAGATAAGGCTCTGGGAGGGGATTTGATGGAGGTGTGTTCAAAATCACGCAGGGGTCTGGACAGCGGAGACAGGGAGGGACTGTTCACACCGGGGGGGAAGGATCCGGAATCAGAGGGACACAGATTTAAGGCGATTGGTTACAGAAGCAATGGAGATTCGAGGAGAAACTTTCTCACACAGCGAGTGGTTAGTGTCTGGAATGCGCTGCCTGAGAGTGTGGGGGAGACAGGGTCAATCGAGGCGTTAGGATCTGGACCGCGCTGCCTGAGAGTGTGGTGTATGCAGGTTCAATCGAGGCGTTAGGATCTGGAATGCGCTGCCTGAGAGTGTGGGGGAGACAGGGTCAATCGAGGCAGTGGATCTGGAATGCGCTGCCTGAGAGTGTGGGGGAGACAGGGTCAATCGAGGCGTTAGGGTCTGGAATGCGCTGCCTGAGAGTGTGGGTGAGACAGGGTCAATCGAGGTGTTAGGGTCTGGAATGCGCTGCCTGAGAGTGTGGGGAAGACAAGGTCAATCGAGGCGTTAGGGTCTGGAATGTGCTGCCTGAGAGTGTGGTGGAGGACAGGGTCAATCGAGGCGTTAGGGTCTGGAATGTGCTGCCTGAGAGTGTGGTGGAGACAGGGTCAATCGAGGCGTTAGGATCTGGAATGCGCTGCCTGAGAGTGTGGGGGAGTCAGGGTCAATCGAGACGTTAGGATCTGGAATGCGCTTCCTGAGAGTGTGGGGGAGACAGGGTCAATCGAGACGTTAGGATCTGGAATGCGCTGTCTGAGAGTGTGGTGGAGACAGGTTCAATCGAGGCGTTAGGGTCCTGGAATGTGCTGTCTGAGAGTGTGGGGGAGACAGGGTCAATCGAGGTGTTAGGATCTGGAATGCGCTGCCTGAGAGTGTGGGGGAGACAGGGTCAATCGAGGCGTTAGGATCTGGAATGCGCTGCCTGAGAGTATGGGGGAGACAGGGTCAATCGAGACGTTAGGATCTGGAATGCGCTTCCTGAGAGTGTGGGGGAGACAGGGTCAATCGAGACGTTAGGATCTGGAATGCGCTGCCTGAGAGTGTGGGGGAGACAGGGTCAATCGAGACGTTAGGATCTGGAATGCGCTGTCTGAGAGTGTGGTGGAGACAGGGTCAATCAAGGCGTTAGGATCTGGAATGCGCTTCCTGAGAGTGTGGGGGAGACAGGGTCAATCGAGGTGTTAGGATCTGGAATGCGCTGCCTGAGAGTGTGGGGGAGACAGGATCAATCGAGGAATTAGGGTCTGGAATGTGCTGCCTGAGAGTGTGGGGGAGACAGGGTCAATCGAGGTGTTAGGATCTGGAATGTGCTGCCTGAGAGTGTGGGGGAGACAGGGTCAATCGAGGTGTTAGGATCTGGAATGTGCTGCCTGAGAGTGTGGGGGAGACAGGGTCAATCGAGGGCGTTAGGGTCTGGAACGCGCTGCCTGAGAGTGTGGGGGAGACAGGGTCAATCGAGGCGTTAGGATCTGGAATGCGCTGCCTGAGAGTGTGGGGGAGACAGGGTCAATCGAGGCGTTAGGATCTGGAATGTGCTGCCTGACGGTGTGGGGGGAGACAGGATCAATCGAGGCGTTAGGATCTGGAACGCGCTGCCTGAGAGTGTGGTGGAGACAGGGTCAATCGAGGCGTTAGGATCTGGAATGCGCTGCCTGAGAGTGTGGTGGAGACAGGTTCAATCGAGGCGTTAAGATCTGGAACGCGCTGCCTGAGAGTGTGGGGGAGACAGGGTCAATCGAGGTGATCGAGACTATTATCTGAAAGGGAAGAATGTGCAGGGTCACGGGGAGAAGGGTGGGGGGAGTGAGACTAAGCGAGTTGCTGTTGCAGAGAGCCGACATGCACCCGAGGGGCTGAATGGCCTCCTTCTGAAACAGTTCTATACCGTGAGCCTATAAGAGAGGGAGAGACGGAGAGGGAAAGGGAGAAGTGGGGCGAGGAGGGAGGAAGGGGAGAAGAGGTGGAGAGTAGGAGGAGAGGGAGAGGTGAGGAGGGGGAGAGGGATAAGAGAGGGTGAGGCAAAGAGGAGAGAGAGAAGAGGGGGAGAGCGAGGAGGGGAGAGGGATAAGAGAGGGGAGTGGTAAAGAGGGGAGAGAGAGAGAGAAGGGGGAGAGGGAGAGTGAGGAGGGGAGAGGGATAAGAGAGGGTGAGGCAAAGAGGAGAGAGAGAAGAGGGGGAGAGGAGGAGAGAGGGATAAGAGAGGGAGTGGTAAAGAGGAGAGAGAGAGAGAAGAGGGGGAGAGGAGGAGAGAGGGATAAGAGAGGGGGTGGTAAAGAGGAGAGAGAGAGAGAAGAGGGAGAGCGAGGATGGGAGAGGGATAAGAGAGGGTGAGGCAAAGAGGAGAGAGAGAGAGAAGAGGGGAAGAGGGAGAGCGAGGGATAAGAGAGGGAGTGGTAAAGAGGAGAGAGAGAAGAGGAGAGGTAGAGGGATAAGAGAGGGAGTGGTAAAGAGGAGAGAGAGAGAGAGAAGAGAGGGAGAGACGAGGAACAGAGAGGGATAAGAGAGGGAGTGGTAAAGAGGAGAGAGAGAGAGATGGAGAGAGACAGAGGGGGAAAGGAGATCCAGAGAGAGAGAGGGAGAGAGACAGAGGGGGAAAGGAGATCCAGAGAGAGAGAGAGAGAGAGAGACAGAGGGGGAAAGGAGATCCAGAGAGAGAGAGAGGGAGAGAGATAGAGGCGGAAAGGAGATCCAGAGAGAGAGAGGGAGAGAGACAGAGGGGGGAAAGGAGATCCAGAGAGAGAGAGGGAGAGAGACAGAGGGGGAAAGGAGATCCAGAGAGAGAGATAGGGACAGAGAGACAGAGGGGGAAAGGAGATCCAGAGAGAGAGAGGGAGAGAGACAGAGGGGGAAAGGAGATCCAGAGAGAGAGAGGGAGAGAGACAGAGGGGGAAAGGAGATCCAGAGAGAGAGAGGGAGAGAGACAGAGGGGGAAAGGAGATCCAGAGAGAGAGATAGGGACAGAGAGACAGAGGGGGAAAGGAGATCCAGAGAGAGAGAGGGGAGAGAGACAGAGGGGGAAAGGAGATCCAGAGAGAGAGAGAGGGAGAGAAGACAAAGGGGGAAAGGAGATCCAGAGAGAGAGAGAGAGACAGAGGGGGAAATGAGATCCAGAGAGAGAGAGAGAGAGAGACAGAGGGGGAAAGGAGATCCAGAGAGAGAGAGGGAGAGAGAACAGAGGGGGAAAGGAGATCCAGAGAGAGAGAGGGAGAGAGACAGAGGGGGAAAGGAGATCCAGAGAGAGAGAGGGAGAGAGACAGAGGGGGAAAGGAGATCCAGAGAGAGAGAGGGAGAGAGACAGAGGGGGAAAGGAGATCCAGAGAGAGAGAGGGAGAGAGACAGAGGGGGAAAGGAGATCCAGAGAGAGAGAGAGGGAGAGAGACAGAGGGGGAAAGGAGATCCAGAGAGAGAGAGAGGGAGAGAGACAGAGGGGGAAAGGAGATCCAGAGAGAGAGAGAGGGAGAGAGACAGAGGGGGAAAGGAGATCCAGAGAGAGAGAGGGAGAGAGACAGAGGGGGAAAAGGAGATCCAGAGAGAGAGAGGGAGAGAGACAGAGGGGGAAAGGAGATCCAGAGAGAGAGAGAGGGAGAGAGACAGAGGGGGAAAGGAGATCCAGAGAGAGAGAGAGGAGAGAGACAGAGGGGGAAAGGAGATCCAGAGAGAGAGAGGGAGAGAGACAGAGGGGGAAAGGAGATCCAGAGAGAGAGAGAGG